>RJWJ010001652.1:40049-123342 GCA_004363605.1 Indri indri | reverse complement strand
CCTCCTCTTTAAGGCCAATAACTCCTAGATTTGTCCTTTTGAGGCTATTTTCTAGATCTTGTTAGGTGTGCTTCATTCTTCTTATTATTTTTTTCCTCTCCTATGTATTTACAAATAGCTTATCTTCAAGCTCACTAATTCCTTCTTCTGCTGTTGAGAGACTGATTCATTTCTCAGTTTGTCAATTGATTTCTTAAGCTCTAGAATTTCTGCTTGATTTTTTTTATTATCATTTCAATCTCTTTGCTAAATGTCTCTGATAGGCTTCTGAAGTCCTTCAATGTGTTGTCTTAAAGTTTACTGAGCTTTTTTAGGACAGCTATTTTGAATTCTTTGAAAGTTCACATACCTCCATTATTCTGGAATTGGTCACTGGTACCTTATTTAGTTTGTTCAATGAGGTCATGTTTTCCTGGATGTTCTTGATGCTTATGGATGTTTGTCAATGTCTGGGCATTGAAGAGTTAAGTATTTTAATTTTCACAGTGTGGGCTTGTTCGAACCCACCCTTCTTGAGAAGGCTTTTCAGATACTCAGAGGGAATTGAGTGTTGTCTGAGTCTCTGGTCTCTGCAGCCATCTCAGCATTGGGGGTGCCCCAAGGCCAGTAATGCTATGACTCTCACAGACTCCTGGTGGTACTTGCCTTGGTGAGTTTGGGTAAGATAAAAGAGGATTGCCAGGCAAAGTCTCTCACTCTCTATGCTGGACTGCTGGAGTTGGGGGATGAGTGACATGGGCAATCCCTCGTGGCCACTAGCTCTAGGTCATACCTGAAGCCAGCCCAGTCTCACCCTTAGCCAGTATTGACTGTTGCCTTGCTACCTTTGGTGTTTATTCAAAGCCCAAGGACTCTTTAGTTAGCAGGTGGAGAATCTTGCCAGGACAGGTCCTTCCCTTCAAGAGAGCATGTTTCCTTCTGGCCCCCAGTGGGTCCAGAAATGCCATCCAGGACCTAAGGCCTGGACTCAGGGGCCTCAAGTCTGCTTAGTACTTTATTTTATTATGGCTGAGCTGGTACCCAAGTTACAAATCAAAGTCCTCTGAGCTCTTCCGTTTACTTTCCCCAAGTGGAATAAGACTCCCCCTGAGCCGCACTGTCTGGAGTTCGGGGGTAGTGACACAGGCGCTGGCTTGGCCACAGCTGCTGGTGTCTCACTGGGTCATGTGCATCCCAAGTCCACTGGCTCTGAGCCAACACAGCCACAGGAATTGCCCAAGGACTGCAGCCCTTGTGGCCCAACTGCTTTACGAATTTAGTCCAGGCCCCAGGCTGCTGTTTGTGTGCCAGTCGTGGGGCTAGCTGGAATTTGTGCTTTGGGGTGGAGGATTTCCCTCTGGCCAGGCTGGCCAAAAAACTCCCTCTGTGGGCACCAGCAGAATTCTACCCTGTGGTATGTTCCTCTGGTGGCCCTGAGTTTCATTTCAAAGTCCCACAGTCTCTTCACTCTCCCTCCCCCCAGGCACTCAGATTCTCTCTCCTTTGGAAAGACTCTCTTTTCTGTTCTTGTCAGTGCCTCTTTCCTTGATGTAATGTTAAAACTAGGTAGTATGGTTGCTTACCTGATTTTTGGTTCTTCTGAAGATGCTTGCTCGTGCTGATTGTTATTGATTGTGTTCATGTGGAAGGACGATCGCTGGAGGTTTCCATTTGACCACCTTGCTCTGCCCCTCCTTCCCTGTTCTTTTATTGACAGAGAAGCCAGAGTGATCATTTAAAAATGAGATCAGATTGTGCCCTTTCTCTAGTTAAAACCCTCCGATGAGTTTCCATTGCATTTAGTATAAAATCTAAACTCCTCACCTTAACTTTAAAATTCTATGTGATCTAGTCCCTGACCACCTTTCTAAACTTCATCTCCTTCAGCTTTTTCTTTTCCCCCACTATAATCCCAGTCTCACTCATCTTTTAGTTCCTGTGACATGACCCATTCATTTCCACCTTAGACACTGCTCAACACGTTCTTTCTCCTAATTTTTGAATGGCTAGCTTCTTGTCATTCAGATCTCAGCTTAAATGTTATCTGCTCAGAAAAGCCCTCCCTGACCCACTGTGTTACAAAGCATTCACATAATTGTTCTCATATGATCCTTTTTATAATATGGCATAGCATTTAGCATGTGGTGTTTTGTTTTATTTTTATTTATTTTGCTTTTCTGTGCCACCATTAGAATATAAGCTCCACGTTCCAGTGTCTATGAAAGTACCTGACACATGGTAGTTTTATTTTTTTTTTTTATTTATTTTATTTTTTTTGAGACAGAGTCTCTCTCGCCTGGGGCGAGTGCTGTGGCGTCAGCCTAGCTCACAGCAACCTCAAACTCCTGGGCTCGAGCAATCCTGCTGTCTCAGCCTCCCGAGTAGCTGGGACTACAGGCATGCGCCACCATGCCCGGCTAATTTTTTTCTCTCTCTATATATTTTTAGCTGTCCAGTTAATTTCTTTGTATTTTTGGTAGAGACGGGGTCTCGCTCTTGCTCAGGCTGCTCTCGAACTCCTGCGCTCAGAACGATCCGCCCGCCTCGGCCTCCCAGAGTGCTAGGATTACAGGCGTGAGCCACCGCGCCCGGCCCACATGGTAGTTTTATAATAAACATTTGTTGAATAAATGAAATCTTAGTACCTACAAAATAGTTAAATTAGCTGAGAGTCCAGTTCTTTCTTTTTTTCCTCAGATAACACCCAGTTCATGACTGAGAGTCCAATTCTTTGACCATAACGTCTTCTACTAAATTTTACTATCCATTCTCAGGTGTCTCAACTCATATCCATGTTTCTCGCAATTAACAGCATGAGATTCTAGTTCTTACCTAATTTTTTAAAAGTTTGTTTCTAAAAATCAGGAAAAAAAGAAGGGGAAAAAAAATGTTTCAAACTGCTCAGTTCCACTTTCTCAACACCAGAACCAGTATGCTTTTATCTTTGCGTGTCTTTGCAAATGGCAGTATTAAGTAACCAAACCATGACCTACTTTAAAGAGATACAAAAAGTAATACCTTTAATTAATTAAAAATACATGACACTGGGTAATGCTTTTATTTATTATACATTATTTTTCAGTTAGGAGGAGTTGTTTATCTAATGCCAGTGAGAGAATAATGATTTATTTACAATTTAGTATATGTGTGTATTTTCTTTATAGGACTGTAATATTTTGATATATGTATGTCTTTCTATGCATATGTATGTTCATGTGATTCCACAAACACATCATAACATTCTTTCTTTTTGAACATTTTGTTTTCACTTACATTGTAGACATCTTTCCTTGTCAAAAGTGGATCTTTATCATTATTTTAGATATAACTGTACCACAATATATTTAACTAGTCCCATATTGAACATTTAAATTGGTTCCAGTTTTTTTTAAACTAGCATGAACATTTTCATAAATATCCTTGAACATTTGGCTCAGTGTACTTGTTCTGTTGTTTCCTGTGAATAAATTCATAGAAGGAGAATTCTTATATTACCAGATTGTCCTTCATTAATTTACAAGAACATTATTTTCAGATAAACTTTCTGATTAGCAGTCCCCCAGGTTGTTCCCAGGCTTCTTTTTCCATTTTAATCCATGGAGAGGCCTGGAATCTTTCTGCTATCTTGACAGGCTGTAGAAATAAACAGTATATAGCAACCCAGCAATGGGAAAGACTCTCTTCTTCCATTCTCTTTAGACAGAGCTCTGAACTATTCTGGGTTTTTCTTCTAAATCAAGGGTCTAGCGACATTAGCAATCCCGGTTGGGGACTCTCAAAAGTGAGGTAGTGGTTCTGGTCTCTCTCCTCAGGTTCTTCTGTGCTTCCTCCGAAGAGCAGAGATTCATAGACTCTCAAGGTTAAAAAAAACTCTGAGCACAAGTCTAATTCAACTACCACTCGATGTATAAATCTCTTCAAGCATGCCCTGCAAGTGTTTATCAGCCTCTCCTTAAACATTGAGTGATGAAGAATTTACTTCCTAAGTTAGTCCATTTCATGTATGGATCACTCCAATTGTTCTAAGTTTTCCCAGTGGCTAAATTGCTTGCTTCTCTTGTCGGACAGAACAGATGGGGAATTTTAAGAAGTTGGCTAATCTCCAGAGCCAAAAGAGCATGCCTCTAAAAAGCAGTGACTGATCATAGCTCCCAGTCAGACCCCGGTACAAGCACAGTTCTCATTGAGATCTTAGAGGTAGAGGGCCCCCCAGAACTGTGTTTTGATTGATTAATCACTGGTGTCCAGTGATCTGTCCTTCATAGCCTATGAAAATTGATAACATCCTATCTGTTATCTTCAGTATTACATATTAGATCAAATAATTTATTTCTTCTATGATAAAATATGTAACTAGAAGGTAAGTCTAGCAGTCCATATTTGTCTAGATTTGAAACATATTTTGTCTTTGTAAAAGTGTACTGTTTTCAGATGTCCTAAAATCAAACCTTATTTCTCACATAAGCTACATCCTCAAAATACCAAGTTATGTCTATTGAATTCTCTTTAGCCTGACATAGTTCCCAGTTATTAGTCATATTTTTTACTTCAGTAAACTCTGCTCTCTGGTATTTTAGATGTTGACATTATAAATATTTTAATTGTGTAACTTTTCTAATGACTACGATGATTCAATATTCTCATTTATTAAAATTCAGGTATTTTTCAGGACAAATCCCTAAAAGTTGTCGTCATCTAGTCACTTGCACTTAGGTAGTATTTTATGTGTTTCATAATACCGTTATAGAATCCATAGTATTCTTTGCAATACTTATGTAATAGTTACATAGGTAATTAACAGATATTTAATACTATTATCTCTAATCTTTGTTTCAAATTTGTCAGTTAGATATTTAAGACTCTGGCTAAGTTCAATCAATCATCCAAGGGACTGCTAACTCTAATGATGGTTTTGGAGTTTGTTTAATTTATACTGTCTGGGGAGATAATGACCAAAACAACCAAATTTTAGTCAAAAATACATTCAAAATTGATTTTTTTTAAATTAATTATTCATTTAGAGATAGGGTCTGGCTCTGTTGCCTAGGCTGGAGTGCAGTGGCACAATCATGGCTCGTGGTAACCTCCAGCTCCTGGGCTCAAGTGATCCTTGTGCCTCAGCCTCCCAAGCAGCTAGGACTACAGGTGTGTATCACAACACCTGGCAAAAATTTTTAATTTTTTGCAGTGATGGAGGTCTCACTATGTTGCCCATGCTGATCTCAAACTCCTGGCCTCAACCAGTCCTCAAGTGATCCTCCTGCCTCGGCCTCCCAAAGCTCTGGGTAACAGGTGTGAGCCACCATGCCCAGTCTAAAAGTACTTTTTCATAATAGTTTAGTTTTTATCACTTTAAACTTGATGATTTCTAGTATGTAAGCCAGTAGGGACTTTGGAGATATAGTTTTACAGGCATAAAGATAGCAAGTCATGGAGTCCTGGTAATATCTGTCTGTCTCTATATGTCTCTCTCATGGCACTTTCCCCATTCCCATGCCCACTTTGTATGTCCTTTCCTAATCTCACCTGGTAGTTTTCTAGGTATAATTCTTTGGTGTATTTCTCTCAGCAGCAGAAATACTCAGATGCTCTTTTAGGATGTGTTCAGTGGTAGTGTTTAAAAAGCAGTTTTTAGAGCTATCCTTGTTAAAGAGTGAAGACAATTTGATGAAGGAAATGATGAATTTTTAGCCAGGCTTTGGTATACAGTGTTAGGGAGATCATACATTGGTGCTCTGGTTAGAGGCCTGAAGATGGGATCATAGTCGATCCCAAGATAATGATGTAGAGGTGGTCAGCCAACTGCATATTGCAGTAGAAAGGGCTGTGGATGTGGATCTGAAAAAATTATGGACTCTCTTACAAAGTGAATTTCACATCTTTAAAGACTGCTTAATGGTACCAAAAAATGTAGACTATGTAATATTCCATGAGAAAATAAGATTAAAAGCTATAGGGTGTGAAACTACATTTGTTTTAAGTGTTCTATACATGTTTAAAATAAGACTGTAAGGTTAATAGGTATCTCTGAATAATGAGATTGGGTTTTTTATTTATCTTTATTATTCTCTACATTTGATAAATTTCTCAGTAAATGTGTAATTTTTAATTACAAAAATGTTATTTAAAATTTTGAAAGAATCGCATTTTTGAATGTTTTATTTTCCTCAATGTATTAATCTGATCAGGCTACCATAAAATACCATAGATTTTGGTGGCTTAAACAACAGAAATTTATTCTCTCACAGTTTTAAAGGCTGGAAGTCCACGCTTGGGGTACTCACGTGGTCAGGTCCTGGTGAAGGCTCTCTTCCTGGCTTACAGACAGCTGCCTTCTCCCCGTGTGCTCATGTGGCCTTTCTTATGGGAGGAGGAGGGAGAAAGAGAGAAGGGGACCTCTTCCTCTTTTAAAGCTCCAGTTCAATCAGATTAAGGCCTCATGTTTACAATCTCGTTTAACCCTAACTAACTCCTAGGTAAAAGCCTTATCTCCATTGGGAGGTAGGACGTTAACATTTAAATTGGGGAGGAGGGAACACTTAAGCCCATAGCACTCAGTAACAGGCTGATAGGCTATCAAGTGTTTTCTATTTTTGATGAGTAACTTCTCTGATTTCAAAACAATATGTTTTAGCTGTTAGTTTAGGTGTTTTTGATTACAAATAACCCACTGAAGAAGCTTAAAGAAATTGATTAGTAGGAATACAGAGTTCTCTCTCAATAGGTCTCATGAGGGACTGAAACAGTGTCAGGAATCAGGCAACTACTTTTCTTCTGGCTTTCTGTAGCCGTAAGGTCTCTTATGTGTCTCCTTCATGTCCTAGCTTGTTTCATTCTCCTTTTTGCACTTCCATTCCTGTGGCAGCCTGTGGCCACTGTGTAACTCCTCAGTGTATACTACCTCAGTTCTAGTCATAGCAGGCAGGGACCAACTAACATCTCTGAATCCTAACTCCATTGTCCTGAGAAAGACACTTTGACCCCATGTGGGTTAGGTATCCAGTTTGGCTTTGGTGCAACAGGAAAACATGGTCATACAATGTAAAGTTGGCTGCCAGTGTTTGCTCTTGACAATCTCGACAGTTACAGCCTTGTACTACCTGATCTTCCCAAAGCTCTTTGAGGTAACTAGGCAGGTGTTACTTTCATTTAACAGAGGAAAACGTTAATTAACTTGCCCTAAGTACAGGTCACTGCTATGGAAGCTTTCTTCACCACCATCCTCCACCGTGTACCCCAACTATGGCTGGCAGTCTGTGCTCCTATAGCAGACTGCTAACCTCTGTACTAGTGGTTATCACAGCACATTGTAATGTGTATTTAATTGTTTATTAGTCTGAGAATTTTTAAAGTGTAGGATTCATGCGTCATTAGCTTAGTTGGGGACGTATGATAAACTGGATGAATTGCCTAAGACTAGAACTAAAAGCCAGATTCTGGAGCCAGACTCTTCAGGTTTAAAATTCAACTTTGCTGCTTCCTAGCTGACTGATCTTGGGCAAGTTACTTAACCTCTCCATGCTTCCATTGTCTATAAATGGATGTGCTAGTTGTCATTTTCTAGAGCTACTCTGAGGATTAAATGAGTTGATGCACAGAATGTACTTAGGACTGACAGTGCCTGACATTAATAAGTTACTGTGTTGGCTGTCATTTTTATATGTCTCAATGGTCACTTTAGAGAAACTTTTCCAAACAGGGCTTAAAATATCACTTCAATAAAATTTACTCTCAAGGCTCTTTCCTTTCCCGCTAAGCCTTCCTGACACTAGAAATAGGCACTCTTTATTATACCCTTCAAGGCCATTCATAGTCTGGCTCCAGTGCTTCCTTTTTGTACACTTTCTACATAAGTTCTCTGTTTAAGTTGCATTTTCTTTTGATCCATTCCATGCTGCACTGTTCTGTTTTTAAAATTATCTCTAAACCATAAAGACTTGGGAAATAGGAACTATGTACATTACAACTCTGTCTCACTATCACCTCATAAAATATAGTAGGCACTCGAAATATTTATTGCCTAATTCATACAGATAAGGGCAACTTTTTCAAGATTGTTCAACAGATTGAATATTGTGCAGATTTGTGCATGAATGCTCAATTTGTGTAGCAAGTTAACAATTTTTAAAATTCTTGAAAAAATTAAAGCACTCGTGAGAAATTTTTAAATTGTGACTACGTGAAAAAAACTTACAAATCATTTGGAACTGTATGATAGCCAAAATATTACACTTCATATATTGCAAAATAGACCTCTTCCTTCTGTTGGATAATTGTAGCATTTCTTCCTTTGAATCTTGTATAGCAAAGGCAGAGAGGACTTCTTGGCTGAGAATGTTCACAGAATTACTGCCATGAGAGCAAGGGACTAGTTAAGGAAGGGAGATGGGGGAGAAACATGCAGTTGGACCTGTATCTTTTTCTAATATGTAATAATAGCAATAAAATGGCTAAAAAAGACATAAGACTTTTTAGCCTTTTTTGCTGTTAGCGAAGATTGGTGTGAAAAATTATTGTATGTGATATCCCCAAATTTAATTAGCTATAGGATGTTAAATGTATTTCTAAACCTTAGGTGTTTTAACTGAAGTTTACATAAAAGCAATTTTATGCCATAATTTTAATTAGTCCTGTTCAACTGGAATTTGGAATTATCCATCATCTCCTGACTTCTGCATACTTTGTGAATCAAGAGTTTACTGTATTTTGATTGTCTTTTTTATTCTTTTCACTCTTTGTTAGTGAATATACTTGAATATGGAATATGACATTAGTTATTTTAGACATAACAGATGAGTTTTCATTAAGAGTACATTAGAGTGAGGACTTTTCTTCCCTTTGTTTCTTCCAGATACTCTAGATGAATATTTCGAATATGATGCAGAGGAGTTCTTGGTCTCTTTGGCTTTGCTAATAACAGAAGGACGAACACCTGAATGTTCTATAAAAGGTCGAACGGAAAGTTTCCATTGCCCTCCAGCACAGTCTTGTTACCCAGTAACTACCAAACATGAATGTAGTGACAAACTGGCCCAGGTGAGAATCTTATGTTGAACAATTTCTATTTAGCTTTTATATAAACTGGTTTAAATTCTGTCATCTTTATTACATTACAATTATAATCTTCACATTTCACTGTAAAATTGATCATAACCATAAATAGCCAAAAAAATCCTAATCCTGGACCATAGCTAATAATGTTGGCTCTTAAACAAGACTCTTGAAGGCACAGCAAGTAGCTTTGCTGATTAGCAGGGAGGTAGGCAGCCAACTCCATACCTGCCCTCTCATATGCTACATTTAAGACTATCTTTGTTGTGATTTAGCTTTTTTTTATTTTTAAAAGTCTCAGCCCTAGCTTGTCTATTTTGTGTTCATTCATTTTGTAAATTGATGTTATGATTATTTTCCCTACATTATCCAATTTCCCTCTTGGATTCCTTTTTTTTTTTTAATGGAAGGATAGTTTTTATTAGCATATTAATGTTTTTATATAATACTGTTAAAAATATTTGAGTAGGTAGTGTATAATTTGCATTAAGAATTTTTCTCCCACTTATTAGTTTCTCAAATGTAGACCAAAAAATTTTTATTTTTTTAAGAGATTGGATCTTGCTCTGTTGCCCAGGCTGGAGTTCAGTTAGCTTGTTAGCTCACTCCAGCTTTGAATTCCTGGGCTCAAGCAATTCTCCCACTTCAGCCTCCTAAGTAGCTGAGACTATGAGCATGAGCCACCATGCCCAGCTTAAAATTTTAAACTTTAAAAAATCTTTTCTATTTTGAGTGTTTAATGAAAATAAGTTTTTAATATTTTGGTCTTCAAATTTAGGAATTTATCTCTCTTGTGAAATTATGATGAAATTTACAAACTAAGCAAGGCTGGGCCATCTCAGAGGCCTGTCAGACATTGTATATGGCAGTTCTTTTTCCATGAGATAGAACAAAGATATCCTCCCCAAGAAAATTTATATCATAAATGTTCAATACTAACCCCTGCTTTCTAGAGCTTACTAGAGTGAAACCTAAATAGCCAAGCCTGAACAAAGCTCTGTAATAGATGACTCATTTCTAATACAGATGTCTACTTTACAAATTTTCAAATTTAAATACAAAATTAGGTGGGTTATTGAGACATTTTGCTTATATTCATTTTCTCTAAGTGTCGCCAAGCCAGACGAACCAGGTCTGAGGTCACTTTGTTGTGGAAGAATAACCTTCCAATCATGGTGGAAGTGATGCTACTACCAGACTGCTGCTACAGCGATGATGGGCCCACCACAGAAGGAATCGATCCAAATGATCCTGCAATTAAGCAAGATGCATTGTTATTAGAAAGATGGACCTTGGAGCCAGTTCCTCGACAGTAAGTTGTTGAACTTAGTTTGAAGTTGTTCCTGGTAAATCAAATTTTTCATTAATTCCTATAAATTATTTTGATGTATCGTGTCTTTGAATTCCTCTATGTAGTAAAATTGAGATATTTAGTACTTATATTTAATAATTATGACTTCAGGTGACATTGGTAAGTGCACTCCTGTGCTCTTCAAAGCACACATCCTGAGTGATAAGTTTATTTTAGCTTCTACCTCTCTAAAATTCAGTCATTTTGTACTTGCTGACATTTAGATTATGCTTTGTTACTTTCCTTAGGAGTGGTGATCGATTTATTGAGGAGAAGACTCTTCTGTTGGCTGTCCGCTCATTTGTGTTTTTTTCTCAGTTAAGTGCTTGGCTGAGTGTCTCTCATGGTGCTATTCCACGAAATATTCTCTACAGGTATGTCTAGGGCAAAAAAAAAAAAAAAAAGAAGGACAGTGCATATTCAACCGCATTGGTTAGCTATTGAATGGTATTTTATCTTTTAAATAGATTATTTCCTTTGTTTCTAAATATAAATAGATAACATTTACTGAGGTTTTTCTCAGAACAGGATAGAGAAATCTAGATCGAATCAGTATGAATTACCTTTGTTGCGTTAAATTTGGTATAGAATAGTATTCCAAGGACTTTTAAGCTTACTTTGAGGAACCAATGGACTTAATGCTTTGTAAAGTGGAGGAATTTTCAGGGCTGCTAAATTTCTATAATGATAGTCTTAGTTTTTGACATCTTGAAAAATATAAACATACAGGCTGCTAAACAAATAATTGTCCTCTTAGGCAGATGGCTATGAGATAGTGTCTCTTAATCACCTTGCACAATAAAATCAGCTGAGTCCATTTATTTACTAGTAAATACAAAGTCCTTTTTTTATGTTTTGCTAATATTTCAAAATTATAACATTCTTGAGCTTTGAAGCTGAAGTGGTCAAGTGCTCTTATAAAGATCATCTCTTTCAACCATAATCTATTATACCACTTATGTTGGTTTTATCAGAATGAAGTGTGCGGTAAAGTAGCTAAAAGTAAACCTCAGTGGTAATGCAAAGCAGTATAAGACTGCTTTACATTTTTAAAATAACATACGAGAATAAGGATATCGGCTGGGCGCGGTGGCTCATGCCTGTAATCCTAGCACTCTGGGAGGCTGAGGTGGGCGGATTGTTTGAGCTCAGGAGTTTGAGACCAGCCTGAGCAAGAGCGAGACCTTGTCTCTACTAAAAAAAAAAATAGAAATTATCTGGACAACTAAAAATATATAGAAAAAATTAGCCGGGCATGGTGGCGCATGCCTGTAGTCCCAGCTAAGCGGGAGGCTGAGGCAGGAGGATTGCTTGAGCCCAGGAGTTTGAGGTTGCTGTGAGCTAGGCTAACGCCACGGCACTCACTCTAGCCAGGGCAACAGAGTGAGACTCTGTCTCAAAAAAAAAAAAAAAAAAAAAAGAATAAGGATGTCACTTTTATAATCCATTGATTCCATATCTTTCTGTGTCATTCTAGAATCAGTGCTGCTGATGTAGACCTACAGTGGAATTTTTCACAGACTCCAATTGAGCACGTGTTTCCTGTTCCCAATGTTTCTCACAATGTGGCCTTGAAAGTCAGCGTTCAGTCCTTGCCCAGACAATCTAATTACCCAGTTTTGACCTGTAGTATTCACACTAATATTGGCCTTTATGAGAAAAGAATTCAAGAACATGAACATCAAACCCATCAGGACCGCAATTCTAATGAAGCAGAACAATGTAGTACAAACAGTTCACAGCGTCTGTGTAGCAAACAAACTTGGACCATGGCACCCGAGAGTGTATTACATGCAAAAAATGGCACAGCTACAGAATATACTACAGCCATCAAAAATGTGAAACTATATCCAGGCACTGGCAGTAAATCTGACTATGGGACATCTCAAGCCAATATTCTGAGCTTTGGTAGTATAGGACATATAAAGTCACATGAAACATCAATGAGAACTTTAAAATCATTTTCAATGATTGATTCCAGTGTCTCTAGCCGCCAGAGTTCCTGGCAGTCAGTTGGTGAGAGTAACCCTTTAATAGGTTCTTTAATTCAGGAGCGACAAGAAGTTATTGCAAGAATCGCCCAGCATTTGATTCATTGTGATCCAAGCACTTCACATGTTTCTGGACATCCATATAATACTCAAGAGTCTAGTTCACTTCAGTCAAAACTTTTCCGGGTTTCACAAGAAAATGAAAATGTGAGAAAATGTAAAGAAACATTCTCCATTTCTTTCGGTAGTCCAGAGATTACTTCCCCAGAAGACTCCAACGAAGGGAAAATTCGACTAAAACCAGAAACTCCTCAAAGTGAAACTTGTGTTTCTAATGGTCTTTATGCTCGTCAGTCTGTTGGAGAGACTAATCCTTTGATAGGGTCTTTACTCCAGGAGCGTCAAGATGTTATTGCAAGGATTGCTCAACACTTGGAGCACATTGATCCAACAACAGCACACGTCCCCCGGCAGTCATTCAACATGCGTGACTCTACTTCAGTCCCTTCTAAAGTGTTTAGGAGTTCATATGAAGACAAAAATTTGTTGAAGAAAAATAAGGATGATTCTTCTGTTTCCATTTCTCATACAAAATTTTCCTTGTTAGAAGACAACAGCGATGGGGAAAACTTAATACCTAATAAATCTTTTAGCTCTTTAAAATGCAATAGCAAAGAAAAATGTTCTTTGAGACCTCAAATAAAAAATCAGTGTCAGAAGAATCCTGGTGAAATCATCCAAAGTACATATCAGGAGACACAGAACAAAGCTACTAGTTTATTGACTTCTTCAAATATGTCTCATTGTAAAGAAAATAACATTGATTTGACAAGCACATTTAAGGAGCAAGAAATTAGCAATGGAATTGATAAACAGTATTCGAATTGCAATAGTATGGACAAACAGATTTGCACAAATAAGTATAAGGAAAAAATAATAAAAAATGAGAATTGTAACCCAGAATCCTTTGACAATCTCCAATTTGATAATTCAAAAAAAACTGACTCAAAAATGAAAGTTACTGTGTTGGAAATGTCTGAATATTTGAACAAATGTGAAAATAACTGCTCAAATAAAGGCTCAAAAAAGCCTAAGACATGTGAGCAAAATACTCAACTTAATAGCATAGAAAACCGTCTCAATAAAGATAATGAAGGTTTCAAATGCAAAAAGTCAGTCCAATTAAAAAGTGAACAGGATAAGAAAGAAGATCCAACTGATGAAAAATCTCAAAACTGTTCTCAGAGAAGAAGTATAAAAGACTGTTTGTCTACGTGTGAACGACTAAAAAATACAGAGGCATTGGTAGGTAACATCTAATATGTCAAATATAATTCTTAACTCTTTGTTATGATTTAAATTTTGTTTATAGGAGATCTCATTATAAAGGTCCAAGGTGCCCATTATCTACAGAACCCACAGTCTGATATAGTAAACCTTTTACAGGACTAGTATTAACAGCCATGCAAATAACACATTCTCTTAAGACCAAGTGCTAGGTAAGTAGAAGAAATAAATACCGTGTGGTTTAAAAAATAGGGAGCCATACCTATTTTTTTTTCTAAAATTTTTTAACTGCTAATAGAGCAGTAATTTTTTCATGATCTACTAGGTCTATTCTTTAGGTCTTAAAACTTTGTTCTCCTCTCTCCCCCTGACCCATCTCAAAGGTCTATTTTTCTTCTATTTGGTCTGTGGATTCAGGAGAATGAATGCTATATGATGTGTATAAAATAATACTTTGATTTTATATGTTGGCATATTGCTTTCAGTTATATCTCATGATTATAGAACTCTTGGTTCTTTTTGGTACTTCACCATGGGACAGATAGGACAGTTATGAGGGTGCTGAGACTCAAAGAGAATAACTGACATACAAGTAGACGTACAAGTCTTTAGTGGCTCAATTGGCAACCCCCACTGTCGCCTCTTATAATCCAGGGTTTTTTCTACTACCTCATAACAATCAAGGACAAATTTGTGGATTATACAATCCTTGGTTCATTTGAATTCTTCTTGTTGTCTTTTTTTGTGTTTATTTCTATACTTTTGAACAATTGTTGGAGAATAAACAGTTGGATGTGAAACTCATATTAGCTTAATGTGTTGTTAGCCAGCAGCTCTGGCCTAGTACAAATGGCATGCCCCTTGTGTAGTGACATCAGTCAATTAATGATTTTAGAAATATCTATAGGGAAATCATTAAGCTATTGGTCAAAAACACTTGAGTTCCAGTCTTGGCTTCAGTTTAGTTCTGTAGTAACACTGAGTAAGTCATATAACTTCTAAAAACCTCAGTCTCTTGAATTTTACAGTAAGATTGATAAATCTTTTTTTGCCTGTCTTAAAATTATGACAAATGATTTTTAAATATTTGTAAAGCTTTAATTCACTATATAAATAAAAATATTTAAGTTAGTTTCATTTCATTTGACTTCCCACCAAACCACTTTTTAACACATTAACTGCCATGCGAGTTGTATTTAACTCATGCTAGTTTTGAGCCCGGGGCCTCATGAAGCATACGTAACTCACCTTGGGAGCCCCGAGAACTATTTTCAAGTTGCATGTAACTCACGCACAAAAAACAATAAAAGATAACTTTTTCATTAAATTAGAAAGGATCATTTTGTTTTCAAAGTTTTTATTCTGTTTTCGTAATAAAACACCATGGCCCCAAGGAAAAAAAATTTTTTTCTGGTGTGGCAGTCAATGTGTTAACTTGGAAAAATCATTAGGCTCAAATTTACTTTATTTCTCTTAGCATTATCACAAATTTATATCTTGATTGTATAGAAAACTACTTCTTAACTGCCTTGATCCACATCTCCATGACCTTGGATCATCTTCTTTATCACTCAAATTAGTTTTGCCAGACATTAGAGTTTTAAATTGTGTGGTGTTTTCAGTTTATATTTTCCTACAGAAGATCTCTATCATAGGATTTAATCAAATGGTAGTTTCCAATTTCCTAAA
This sequence comes from Indri indri, assembly GCA_004363605.1. Taxonomy (NCBI): domain Eukaryota; kingdom Metazoa; phylum Chordata; class Mammalia; order Primates; family Indriidae; genus Indri; species Indri indri. The sequence continues at coordinate 107,994 of RJWJ010001652.1, read as the reverse complement.
ACTATAAATGTCACAAAAAACCTACTCTGACCTTAAGAATATTAGCCTTAAAAAAAAAAAAAAAACTAGCCGGGCATGGTGGCACATGCCTGTAGTCCCAGCTACTCGGGAGGCTGAGACAGTAGGATTGCTCGAGCCCAGGAGTTTGAGGTTGCTGTGAGCTAAGCTGACGCCACGGCACTCGCCCCAGGCAAGAGAGTGAGACTCTGTCTCAAAAAAAAAAAAAAAAAAAAAGAATATTAGTCTTTTATGATCCTTTCTGGTACCTAATAGGGAGGTTTAAATCTGGCTATGGTATTTTTTCAGGCCAGTGAGTTTCGTTTCTTCAGGCACTTGTTTTAAATATAACTATACACCATTTACTATATGCTCAGACACTCTTTTCAATATTTTACACATTTTTACTTAACTCTCTCACTTTCCTATGAGGTTAGGTGCTTTCGTTAACTCTAGTTTACAAATAAAGACCTTGGGCTAGAGAGATGAAGTAACTTGCCCCAGGTCACAAAGTTAGTAAATGATAGAGCCAGGGCCCAATGTAGTCTTTTCTAATTTTTATTCATGTGTGTGTTATGAATTTCTCATCTTGGGGTATAAACTTGTCCAACCTTTAAGAATTGGCCTATTTTCGGCTTGGCGTGGTGGCTCATGCCTGTAATCCTAGCACTCTGAGAGGCCAAGGCGGAGGATCACTTGAACTCAAGAGTTGGAGACCAGCCTGAGCAAGAGCAAGACCCCGTCTCTACTAAAAATAGAAAAATTAGCTGAGGGTCATGGTGTGCGCCTGTAGTCCCAGCTACTCGAGAGGCTGAGGCAGGAGGATCTCTTCAGTCCAGGAGTTTGAGGTTGCTGTGAGCTAGGCTGACACCACGGCAGTCTACTCAGGGCAACAGACTGAAATTCTGTCTCAAAAAAAAAAAAAAAAAAAAAGCCTATTTCTTATATCACATCAAAAACATAGTGCTGTGACTGCATTATATATATATTTTAAATTCACAGTGTTTCTTATATATTTCTATATCATGCTCACCAAATTATATCCTCTGAAAATGACTCTTGATGTTGACGTAGTTTTATGTTTTAGAACATTATACTGATTTTTTCTACCTGTGAACACAGTCCCCCATTATGCACAGTTTTGCTTTCCATGGTTTTAATTATCTGTGGTCAACCATGATCAGAAAATAGGTGAGTCCAGTACAATAAGAATTTAACTTTTATTACAGTATATTGTTATAGTTGTATTTTATTATTAGTTATTGTTAATCTCTTACTGTGCCTAATTTACAAATTAAACTTTGTCATTAGTGTATATGTGTAGGAAAACAATTTGGTATATATAGTGTTTCATACTATCCATGGTTTCAGGCATCCACTGGGATTCGTGGAACGTATCCCCTGTGAATAAGAAAGGGATTACCATAGTAGTTTTTTTACAAATTTAAAATAATCAAATATTAGCTTACTAAATGTTAAATTCTGAGCAGACATGACCATATGTTGATAAGGCAATTATTATATTTGGACATAATTTCTTTAGAACATTTGAGTTTATTCAGCATATTACAAACAAAAACTTAAGCATTGTTTTCCAATTAGAGTGTGTGTGTGTGTGTGTGTGTGTGTGTGTGTGTGGACATAAGATATATAGGTTGAGCATTCCAAATCTGAAATTTGAAATGCTCCAAAACCTGAAATTTTTTGAGTGCTGACGTGATGCTCAAAGGAAATGCTCATTGGATGATTTTCAATTTTGAATTTTTGGATTTGGTGTGCTCAACCTGGGAGTATATATAATAAAAATATTCCAAAATCCAGGAAAATTCAAAATCCAAAACACTTCTGGTCCCAAGGATTTCAGATAAGGGATACTCAACCTGTATGTCATCAGCTTCACCACCAAGGATGTAAAACCTCAGAATGTATTAGGAATAAGCATAAAAAACTAAAAAGCTGTACAAGTCCTTTAAGTGGTATTTAAATATTATCATCAAAATATAATTCTTTTCCTAACAGAGGACTACGCTGAAACATTCAAATGTCTGGCGAAAACATAATTTTCACTCCTTGGATGGAACCTCAACCAGAGCCTTTCATCCTCGTACTGGATTGCCACTTCTTTCAAGTCCTGTAAGTGTTTTTTCTCTTATTTCATGCTTGCAAACATATGAAATGTTTACAAATAATTTTGTTTAAATTTTAATTGAAAAAAATCAGATACCTTTAAAATAAATTTCCAGTTGGAAAACACCTTGTTTTTTGATAATGTATTTAATAGCTTCGCGATAATATGGAAAGAGACTACAAAATGAATAAATGAAATTTGTTGTATTATGATTATAAAATCTCTCTGAAATTCTTTTGCCTAAAATTTTAATTGTTATTAAATGTAGGGGAAAAAAACTTGATGTCAAATGGATTGGTATCTTACTGATGTCACCAATTGGGTCATCTAGGAATTACATTCGTGACTGTTTTTGACTTGGAACCCCTTCACTTAATCATCTTATTTTAAGACATATGTAATCTCCCCACTCATATATAAATAGATTTATAGATCTGAGTGCAATGGTTAAATGCATCGCTTCAGAGTCACACTGATTTCACCCTAGTCGTATGATCTTAGATAAGTAACATCTAAAATCTGTTTCCTCAGCTGTAAATAGGGATGATAATGTCTACCTTAGTGTTGTAAGAATGATTGGTATCATTCCTGGCACGTGTTAAGCACTCAGTAGTTAGTTGGTATGGCTGCCATTTCAGTTGAACCTGAGGTAAATAGTAAATTTTGTAGCAGAACTAAAAGCCTATATAATTCGCTCCTCCGTAAGATAGTTTTTGTTGTTGTATGTTGTGTTTTTTAGCAACTCGAACACACTATCTGGCACGTGTTCGAAAAACAAGTATTGAATAAGAAATCTTGAATTTAAGTATAACTTGGACCTCAGGTGTTTATTTTAGAGAAGTTGAAGTCTAAACAATCTTTTAAAACTCCAAATGTTTGACCTATCTATGAGTTGTTTTCAAAATGCCAAAGTGATCAGGGAAAAAATTATCAGCATCACGCTGGTGTAAAAAACACTACAGACTTCTGGTCAGTATGGTGGACTGAGTTAATACAGAAAGACACCTCTCCCTTTATAAACACAGAAATTCTGGATGAAATAAAGCAATGTCCAAATACATAATATAGTATAAGGGCAAGAAAAGTAAATCTCCAAGTAGTAACTTGGTGCAAATTATGGCCCTCTAGGATATCTGAACCTAGTACAGTGCTGGAGTTTGATTTCCCAGCCAGGGACAGAAGTAAAGGCTGCATGTCTGCAGCAATCCCAGCCAGGATCAAAAACCAAATTCTTTATAAAGCCAGAAGTGGGAATGACTGGTCTTCCATAAATGGGAGAGCAAAAAAAAAAAAAAAAAGCACCTGTTTACTCAAGGGTAGGTACATCAGGGGGTTGTGGAGTAGGTGAGGGAAAAAGAAGCCCCCAAAAGAAATTGGACCTAAACCTAAGCTACCCATAGTAGGAGTTCTAAATTTATGCTGCCTTTGAGGATCAGAAATGTCTAGCTAAGAAATAGCCTTAACAACTAAATTGGAACTGGTGAGATCCATTCAGGACTAGCAGAGGAAACGTGAAACTATCCCACATCTATAACCCAGGGCACCAAGGGTTTATTTTTATGGAAAATACCTCTTTCTGAAGATGACCTCAGAGGAAAAAAATTACAAAGCACCTTAAAAGAATCAGGAGGAACAAGAAATAGGAGAATGTGCATGTAGGAACCCTGTTATCAGACAAACCCGAATGAGAATTAAAAATAATTCTGTTTAAAACGTTCTAAGAGATAAATGAAGACAAAATAGGGAATTGAGATGAAAGAACTTGTGGATTTGAAAAGAAACTAAATAGAAATTCTGGACATGAAAAATATTATATTTGAAATACACATGCATACACATACAGGTGAATTAAACAATACACCAGGATCAGCTGAATAGAGATTTAGTGAGTGGGTAGACAGATATTTAGAAAGCACCTGTAATGAAGCACAGAAAGGAAAAGAGATGATAAAATAAGAAAGAGCTGTAGAAGATGGAATGAGATATTCGATGTAAGTCTAGTGGAAGTTTTAAAAGTAGAATTAGATAGAATAAGGAAAATGCAATATTAGAAGAAATGAAGGTAGAAAACTTTCCCAAATTGACATGAGAGTTTAGATTGAACATTTTAATTTCACAGTAAGTTCTGTCTACAGTAAATAGCATGGTACACTTGTTCAACTCTCAAAAATGTTGAAGTTGTTTAGACTTCAGGATCATCTGTTTCTTCTGTCACCAGTTAACCCAGTGAGTCAGATAACTTTATACATATTTAATATTAATTCTAGAAACAAATCTGCCTAACTTGCATGTTGTATATGATTTTAGCTTTAATTTACATTTGAGCCTTTCATTTTTAGGATATTGTGAGCTTGTGGTAGTTTGCCTTAAATGTAATCTGGTATACAATGTTGGCTGAAAATCCAGGAGAGTATTTTTCAAACCTGTTCTCTATAAAGCCTTAGGGTTCTTGGGAATGTTGCAGTATGTGGGATGGGCAGAGGAGGCGCAGAGCTGACAGAACCTCAGGCTTTTATCTCTATTAATTCTTTTTTTCCTTTTTATTTTAAAGGTAGAAATGCTTTTTTTCTCCAAAAAACAATACAGTAGCATATAAGTAAAAGAGTAAAAATTCTATTTATTCTATATATATATAAAATTTACTACCCAGTCTCAGGTACCTTTTATTGGGATTCCATGTGGGATTTGGTTTTGGAAACACTGGTTATGCTTCTTAAAAAATCAAAATCTACTGAAAGTGTTTTTATTAATCATCTGTTTTTTCCACACTTGTTAATAAAATGAGACCATAAGAACAATATTTAATAAACAGCATGATTTTAAATAAGCTACTATAGAAGTTTTATTACTTTACAGATATGCTTAACTTTCATTTGAAAAGTGTTTTATCAATTTAAGAAAAAAATTAGTGTTGTTAAATATCACAAATGATCATTTTGACCTTAGGTTCCTCACAGAAAAACACAATCAGGTTGCTTTGATCTGGATTCTTCATTACTGCATCTGAAAAGCTTATCATCTAGAAGGTATTTATTTGAAAATTCATTTGTGTGTATGAAACAGAATTTCACAAAATTCTGGTCTTTCACAATAAATAATGTTGACTCTAAATATCAAAATTATAATAGGAACCTTATTTTCAGTATGATCCCATGCAAACACATAGTTCTTAAGGGTGGTGAAGAAGAAGTTATGGCAGTGAGTAGCAACTGTCATCATAATAAAAAGCCACATTGGTTTTAACATTTAAGTGGATTTGAATATTTCTGGTCATTAAACTCCTTTGTGGCCCTGCCCCCCCCCAAAAAACAGGTAATTTTTTCCATGTTGGCAAATAATACTCTAATTATATTCTTTAGTCACACTACTTTGCCTTTGTATTCTGTTTTTTCTTTTTTTTTTTTTCTGACAGAGTCTTGCTCTGTCACCCAGGCTGGAGTGCAGTGACAGTGGCATCATCATAGTTTACTGCAACCTCAAACTCCTGGCCACGAGCAGTCCTCCTGCTTCAGCCTCCCAGAGTGCTAGGATTACAGGCGTGTGCCACCAGGCCCAGCCCTATATTCTCATTTTTAACTAAAAATGAAGATTGATATAGAAGTCTGAATTATTATGTAATTCCACTTGATGCCACTATGTGATCTGTTATAAATTCCACTTAGAAACCTTCTAGGATGATATATGCATATATACACATATACTTTATCAAATATTATAATAAAGACTACAAAATCTGACCAGGAATTTTAAACTAGAAGGTTTATCTTAAAATTTGGTGACATTAATTGTATTATGTAGTTTGAGTAAAATTGTTCCAATTCTCCTAATTTAATTTTCTATAAAAATAAATAAGAAAATATTGTGGTTAATGTGTTCTTTTGCTGATCTGTTTTTTTTAATAGTCCTCGACCATGTTTAAACATTGAAGATGATCCAGATATTCATGAAAAACCATTTTTGAGTTCTAGTGCTCCACCCATAACGAGTCTTAGTCTCCTAGGAAATTTTGAGGTAATGTATTTTGAAACTATTTTAAGAATTGAAGTTTCTTAATGTAGGTCCAGGGTGTCATTTATGTCTTTAACTTCGGTTGTGAAAGGGAAATGAATTGATTGTCTTTTTCCAAAGCCTTGAAATTACCTTTTTATTTTATTTTATATTCATGAAAAAGGAATTTGGAAGAATTGTTGGCAGTGACATCCTGGAATTTGGTAGCTAGTAGAGGAGAATGGAGGACTTTGGTGAAATCAGGTTAGATCAGGGTATGTTACTTTAGCCTGGAGGATAGACTTGACCACATCTTCTTGCTTCTTGGTAAAATTGGGACTGGGACTCAGGAAAAGTGATAGTGGGCTAATAGCCCTTTCATGATTAAGGCAGTTGATTTGCAAAATCAAATGGCTCTCTTCACTTTATTTGAAACATCTTTGTAAATCTAAATCTATTCTAAAATAATAAGGTTATTATTATTATTGTTATTTTTTTTTTTTTTTAATAGAGACAGGGTCCCACTCTCTTGCCCAGACTGGAGGGCAGTGCCATGATCATAGCTCACTGCAGCCTCAAACTTCGGGGTTCAAGTGATCCTCCCACCTCAGCCTCCCAAGTAGCTGAGACTATGGGGACATGCCGCCAGACCCAGCTAATTTTTCTTATTTTTTTTAAAGATGAGGTCTCACTGTGTTGCTCAGCCTGGTCTCAAGTGATCCTCCTGCCTCATCCTCCCAATGTGCTGGGATTACAGGCATGAGCCACCATGCCCAGCCAAGGTTATTTTTAAAAAAATGAAATGGTGGAAGATCTCTGATATGTGTACTGCTTAATTTAATATGAATGTTTTTACTTGGGATCAAGTGTGTTATGGGTTTAGTGGGACTTTAGGTAGAGTCTGGAAACACATTGACACAGGGTAACACCTGACTAGAAGGCTGTCCATCTGATTGCTGTGGCTAAGTAGTTACCTTTTTTTGCTACCACTTAAGAGTTTTCTAGTGCAAAACCTTGTCATCATCCATTCAACTCATCTGTCCTGTGGTTCTCTTCTATCAATTCAGTACAACTTAATACCAACAACGGTAGGAAAGGGGTTATTTTTCCCATAGGAGAGGGTTCCAGTGCTTTCTGTCACTATAAAATAGTGTATATCATCTGGAGTTTTATTTTATTTCATATCTATTTATTTATTTATTTAGAGACACAGTCTTTCTCTGTCCCCAGGCTGGAGTGCAGTGGCATGATCATAGCTCATTGTAATCTCGAACTCCTGGACTCAAGTGATCCTCCTGCCTCTTAGCCTTCCGAGTAGTTAGAACTATAGGCTCATGCCACCACGCCCAGCTAGTCTTTTTTTAAAATTTTTTTATGGAGGTGGAATTTCACTATACTGCCCAGGGTGGTTTGGGATCTTCTTTCACTCACCATCATTTTTAGACTATTAACCTATGTATCAAGAGTTCATTCCTTTTTATTGAATATCCCACAGTTTATTCATTCACCTGATTTCAGACATTTAGATGGTCTCCAGTTTGGGGCTGTGACAAAGCTCTATGAACATTTGTGTATGAGTTTTTCTGTGGACATAAGTTTTCATTTTGCTTAGATAACTGCTTAGGAATGGAATGTCTGCATAGTATGGTAGGTGTATGTTTAACTTTTTAAGCAACTACCAAACTACTTTCCAAAGTGGTTATACCATTTTTAATTCCCACCAACAGTGTACGAGTTCTAGTTTCTCCACATCCTTGCCAATGTTTACAATGATCAGTCTTTTTCATTTTAATTATTGTGGTTTTCGTTTGTGTTTCCCTAGTGGCTATAGTCATTTGAGCCATTTTTTCTGTGCTTGCTTGCCATATCAGCACATAGGTTTTCCAAATACTTTCTCCAAGTCTGAGATTGGCTTTACATTTTTGTACACTGTCTTCCACAAAGCAAAGGATTTTAATTTTGTTGGTATCGAATTTATTAATATTTTCTTTAATGAATCTTTTGATGTTACAGTTAAAAAATCTTTGCCTAGCCCAAGGCTTCTTTACATTGGCAGTATTGATATTTGAGCTAGATAATTATTTCTTATGGGGGGTTGTCTGTGCGTTGTAGGATATTTGGCAGAATCTTTGGCCTCTACCTACCTGGTTACAATAACAACCCCCCTTGTTACAGCAACCTCTGGTTGAGAACCACTGGCCCAACCCAAGGTCACAAAGATTTTCTTCTACATTTTTGTCTAAAAGTTTGTTTTAGCTCTTAGGTTTATTTCCATGATCTATTTTGAGTTAACATTTGCATATAATAGGTGTGCAGTCAAGGTTCATTTTTATGCATATAGATGTTGAGTCTTCTGGTCTTAAAATCATGTAAGTATGAGTCCTAATATTGTTCCTTCTCAAAATTGCTTTAAATAGTCTGGTCCCTTTGTCTTTTCATATAAATTTTAGAATTAGCTTGTCTGTTTCTACAAAACAGCCTCCTGAGATTTTGTTTGGATTGCATTGATACAGATCAATTTGGGGAAAATTGGTATCTTAAGAATATTAAGTCTTTTGTGGGAGAAAATATTGCAAACTACCCATCTAACAAGGGATTAATGACTAGAATTATTATAACTAGAATATATAAGGAGCTCTAACATCTCAACAGGCAAAAATAAAATAATCCAATTAAAAATGGGCAAAGGATCTGAATAGACATTTCTGAAAGGAAGACATACAAATGGCCAATAGGTATATAAAGAAAATGCTCAATACCATTAGTCACCAGAGAAATGCAAAACCACAATGAGATATCATCTCACCCCAGTTAAAATGCCTTTTATCAAAAAGACAGGCATTAACAAATGCTGGCGAGGATGTGGAGAAAGGGTAACCCTCACACACTGTTGGTGGGAATGTAAATTAGTGCAACCACTATGGAAAACAGTATGGAGGTTCCTCAAAAACCTAAAATTAGAGCTACCATATGATATAGCAATCCCACTGCTGGGTATATATCCACAGGATGGGAATTCAGTATATCAAAAAGGTATCTGCACTCCCATGTTTATTGCAGCCCTATTCACAATAGCCAAGATATGGAATCAACTTAAGTGTCCTCCAGTGGGTGAACTGATAAGAAATTGTGGTACATATACACAATGAAATACTATATAGCCACAAAAAGAATGAAATCCTGCCATTCGAAACAACATGGATGGAACTGGAGAACATTATGTTAAGTGAAATAAACCAAGCACAGAAAGACAAATCTCATGTGTTCTTACTCATATGTGGGAGCTAGATATTAAAAACCATTGATCTCATGGAGACAGAAAGTAGAATGATAGTTACCAGAGGCTGGAAAGGGTAGCAGGGAATGGGGGATAAAGTGGGGTTGGTTAATGGGTGCAAAAATATAGTTAGATAGTTAGATAAAATGAATAGTATTTGATAGCACAACAAAGTGACTATAATTAACAATAAGTTGGGGTATACTTCTAAATAACTGAAAGAATGGACTTGGAATGTTCCTAACACAGAGAAATGTTAAGTGCGTGAGGTGATGGATACCCCAATTACTCTGATTTGATTAATTCACATTGTATGCCTGTATCAAAACATCAAATGTATCCTATAAAGATATATAACTACTATATACCATAATAATTAAAAATAAAAATTTAAAAACAATATCAATGTTACAGTTTTTAGCATACAGGTCTTGGGCATCTTTTTGCAGATGTATACCTAAGTATTCCATGTTTTCTGGTGATATTATAAATCATACTTAAAAATTAATTCCTAGTTCATTGCCAGTATATTAAAATATGAGTGGATATCTGTACATACGTGTGTGTATATATGTACTTTAAAAATCACCTGTGACTATGCTCAACTCGTTTATTTAATAGATTTTTAAAAAAGATTCTTGGGGATTTTCTACATAGACAGTCATGTCCTCTATAAATAGAGACAGTTTTATTTCTTACTTAGTAATGCGTATACCTTTTTGTTCCTTTTCTTGTCATGTTGCCCTGAGTAGGGAATAGCATATATGCTAGTATATTAAATTCACAAAAATCTGAATTATCTCAGATAAAGTCAACAACTAATATTGGCCATTTGACTTATCCATAAGCATTTTTGTATGTGCTCTTCGTATGAAAATTTTATCTGTCTTTGGAATAGGTTTCTTATATAGGAAACATTTGTTGAATATCTACTATGTAGTGTGCTGTATGCTAGAAATACAAAGCTAAATGATACTAGAGAAGTTTATATTCTTCTGGAGAAGAAGGACGTGTAAATAATTTGTAAACTCAAGTAATGAGCACTGTAACAGAAATTTCTTAATATTTGTGTATCTACTATCTCTGCTAGAAGGACTGAGGAAAACTTTGAGAAACTGTCACTCGAGCTTGGTCACAAAAGATGAGTAGGAATTTTCCAAGTAAATATATGTGGGAAGTGGCAAGAGATTCTAGACACAGGAGGTACATGTGCAAAAGTAGTAAAACAGCATGGCAGTGTTGGAAAGCATCATCTGGAGCTGGAGCGCGGGACTGTGCACAAGGGGGGCGAGACGAAGCAAGAGAGGTGGAGGGTGGGGCTTATATGCTACACTGTGAAGTTATGGCTTTATCCTACAGACAGCAGGAAACACAAAGTTTTTAAATGGTAGGTGATATAAGAATTATTTTAATAAAAGAAGAACAACTCTGGCAGCAGTGGAGAAAATACACTAGAGATGGAAAGACTAACTAGAAGATGTGGCATTTGTTCAGAGGAGAGTTCGTGAGGGTCACCCAGGTCACCAGCACAGTGGTGGTGGAGATAGGATGGGGAGAGAGATGAAGAAGCTGTAAGAGTTAGAGGTGGAGTCAACAGGATATGGATTAGATTAATTGCAGGGCAGGAGGGAGATGAAGAAGGTTGGTTGTGATGCAAGCCTGTTGTCTTTATCTTTTTGACAAGGAGACTAGAATTGCTGATATGTCACTATTTCCAATTTAGACCACACAGACTATTAGAATCATGAAGATTTGCAGCATTTCTCTTCAACAAATTACTTAATCAAAAGAATGCTACTCACATTTCATGAAGTATGCATGTACGTGTTGATATATGTATATCAGAGAAAGCTTGGAAAACTTTGAAACGTGCTGGGATTGGTCTGGCATGGTGGCTCATGCCTGTGATCCTAGCACTATGGGAAGCCAAGGTGGGAGGATCACTTGAAGCCAGGAGTTCGAGACCAGTCTGAGCAAGAGTGAGGCCCCATCTCTACAAAAAGTAGAAAAATTAGCTGGGTGTGGTGGCACGTGCCTGTAGTCCCAGCTGGAGTTCAAGGTTGTGGTAAGCTATGATGACGCCACTGTACTCTAGCTCAGGTGATAGAATGTGACTCTGTCTCAAAAAAAAAAAAAAAAAATGCTGGGATTATTTTAAGTTAAACTAAACAGTAAACACATGTCACATACAACATTTTTTAAAGAGGCAATTATTTCTTAAAGTTGTAAGTGCTTGGCTTCATCTTTTGATGGAACCTCTGTATATGACCTATTAGGTTTTCAGGTGCTTCTCTATGCCTAGTACCATGAATAGGCACTTTTTGAGGGATAAATACCCACTCCAGTAGAGCATATTTTTTGTTTACAGATATAAAAATAACAAACAGGTCTTTCCAAAGTGATGGGCCTTGCCAAAAGAAAGAAAGAAAAATTAGGTCTAACTAATGGTGAAGTTCCAGGAGAGTTCAGTGAGGGATAGACTAGTAAGAGAAAGATTTATGGGAGATGGGGTCGATTTCAAGTCAGAGGAACAGCAGAAATTAGGATCTGGCAATGATTAACAACCACTTTTCTAGTGCCTGAACGCATAGTATTAATAATATATTTCTTTAAATAGAAATACAAGGATTAATTTTTCTAATTGATTTTTTAAAAATTATTTTGTCTTCCAGGAATCGGTCTTGAACTATCGTTTAGACCCCCTCGGCGTTGTTGATGGTTTTACTGCCGAGGTAGGGGCAAGTGGTGTTTTTTGCCCCACACATTTGACTCTTCCAGTTGAAGTGTCATTCTACAGTGTTTCAGATGATAATGCTCCCTCTCCTTATATGGCAAGTATTTTTTAAATTGTCTTTTTCTGCCAAATCAACCAAGTTAATGACATATGTCTTTAAGTGCTTTGGTGTAATGCTTGAAAGTGTAAATCATTTCCTAAGAGAAAACTGAAGGCTGCATACAAACTAACACACCAAAATACTATCTCACAATTTCTTTCTGAGCTAGCTCAAGCAACAGATAACCTCTTTTGCATTTAAGGGTGGTGCTGAAAATTTTCTTGTTTCTATTTGATTTGAAAAAAATGATAAAAATTAATTAGTGACACTATAATTTCATCTTGTTGTGTTCACACAAATTCTCAAGTTCTTACTGTGCACTCTAGTCCACAAGCATTGCCTTCCCAGGTGATTCTTACCTCAATAGAGTTTAGGTTAAGGATTTGGTGACCTAAGGCTTTTGGGGCCCTTTCTCTCCCCTTTCTCCTGTTAGGTTTGTCTGGGCCCATTCTTTTCTAATCCTTGGGTTCTTTAGAATACTAGCTATTTCAGACTTGAGCTAATGTCTTAATAGACAGTAAGATAGCTAAGTTGCATTATAGCAAGTCTTGAGCTTCAAGGTAAATCCTGTGATTTCACCTTTCCCATTTTTTTATTCCAATGAATTACAGATAAAAAGTAAGCCTTTTACTGCAAAAATGCTACTGAGTCCTGGTGTCTGATTAGTATCAGCCCTTTTCCAAAAGACAAAGAGAGAGAAGTGGCTAGCAATGCACATGTGTAAAAAAGTTTACAGTGATGGTATCAAATATGAATTCAAATCTGGGTCTTCATGTTAGGTCTTACTTTTGAGAAATACAAATTACTATAGGCAGTGACCTGTACAGCCCGGTCTTGCTATTTGAAATTACCGCCTGGCCCAACTGCTTCCTCTCCTAACACCCTTCTCCCCAACCTTCTAGGTTTTCAAGGACATTAGTAACAATGTCTTTTGTTATTAATAAAAGCTGTGAAAAGGGGCATTTACATAATTGAGAAATAATAGAGGAGGAAGGAAGCTATACTTTTCAAGGACCTAAATATGGCCTACTTATTATTGGCCCTGTTTGCTCAAGGAAGGTTGTTTGGGTTTACTCCATTCTAAGGATAAAGTTTTTAGTCAAGAACCTGCTCGGTGTTTTACACTTTGATAGAAAAAGCATAGTGGTGTCTGTTCATTTATTCAAGGTTTTCTTTTCCCAACAATATTTATACTTGTGGGTCATAATCATGAAAGATGTACAGCATTGGTTATTATCAAAAGCAGAGGCCCTTCCTTCACAAACCTGCCTAGTTATTTCATATGCTGCCTGTTATTCATTTAACATAAAAAGATGGACCCACTTTTCCAGAATCATTTTGAAAAAAATAACTGCTAATTTGGAAAATTAATAAAATGGAAAGTAGAACTGAGATAAGTTTAGTACCAGCATAAATGTATAGTATGCTAGAATGCTAACAATATTAGCATATAGCTGTAAAGATGCCCATTTTGCTTTACCAGGACATGAAGAATGCCATCAGTTTCACACGTTCTATTGCCACATAGAAATAGAGAATGGAAAGATAAAGTCTAAAATACCATGATCTTTCATTAGTGAACAGAGTCCCTGTTGGGCCATAAGGATGGCTTAGAAACAAGATAAAAGGGTAATACTGGCTGAAAATCAGGTCAAATAAATAACCTTTGAGTACGATTCATGAACAAGGGGTCATTTGAACTATGCGTTAAAAATGCAAAACAGTGTCAATCTTTGACCTTGGTTGACATCTTAAAAAAGAAGGATTAGGAGATAAAACATTTTGTCATTCTAGAAAGTACTGGAGTATGCACAGGTTATCATAGATTTTGAATAGCTATTTGAATAGATATCGGAAAGGGTATAAATCAGGTTGCTGGGTTGTTAATCTGTCCTTTCAAGAATCCTTTCCTTTCTCTGACAGTATTCTTCAATCAACTATCCCTTATATTTTTTTTCTCAGTTTACTTATTAGGAATGGGTTCTCTTTGCAAGTGACCCCTTCCAAATCTGAGACCATAAAATTTTTCCTACTGTAAATTAATAAAATTAATTTTGTTCTTCAGGGAATATTATTATTTATGTTTTGGTAGTTTAGTTCATTTTGAAAGGACTGATCATGTTTTGATAAGATAATACATATCAAAGACCAGTAGAACTGAGACATAAAACTTCGATTTGTTAATTCTAATAGTAACCTTGTTATTCTAATAACAACTTTGGGACTTCCCATCACACATTATACAAATGACTCACAAAGGTAAAGTTTACCACAGAAAATTCTTTGTGGTGTAGAGGTAGTACAGGACTTTTCATGAAATAATTCCTTAAGGATTAACTCAAGCTGTAAAATATCTCTCCAATTGGGAATCAGTGGTAAAACTGTTTTCCAAGTGTTTTTGATAGTTCTTAGCTGTTTAGAAACTACTGCAAGGTGAAAACAGGCAGAAATATCTAAAGCAGTTGTGCCAGAGACAAATTTATGGTATGACTTGCATTATTATCATATTAACAAGGCCATGTATGATTTCCATCCATTTGTAATTAACCAGATCAAAATATACTTCTTTCTTTTCCACTTGTTTTCGTATATTCTCTAGTCCATAATAATTTGAGGAGTTTCTGTGTAAGCTTTTGACCGACTTAGTTTATCTTAACCTTACTATTTTTACTTTAAAATGCCAGAAGAAAATGTATTTTCCTTTTTATGTTAAATATAGTAGCTTTTTCTAGGTATAAATATTAATATGCTGATCTATTAACATAAGTAATATTAATAAATTTCATAATAGTAATAAAATTCCAAATAATTTTCCAGTCCCTTTCTAAAATTCTTATCTTGCCAATGCTACTGGTCTTACATTGCTTAGAAATTATTGTTTTAAAATATTGCCTTGAAGATTTTTCAAAAATCTATATTTTTCCTTTATAAATTGATTTAGCTACTATTGTATTCTCAAAAGCTATTAGAATTGTATGTATTAAAGTAGATAAGTATAGACTTGGTAGTAGTTTTTGCCTTGCCAGTTTTACTGTATGTATGGGGGAGGTGTGAATGACTGGCAAGGAAGAACAGTAATGGATTACCTGTAGTTGTGTGATTATAAAGGTAGCTGCTATTTCAGTATATTATACTTTTTCTTTCTGGAACTGGGGAGAAGAGGGGTATAATATACCATACCATTTTTCACGTAGAGTAAATATCCACACTCTGCTCATATAAAGAAACTATGGTATATCTAGTACCTAATTAGTTAGACATGTAGAGCAGATCATGAGAAAGAAATTGTTAAAGCTTCATTACTGTTTTGGTTGGGGGCACAGTTTGTTAATATGGTGTTTTCATGCTTTAAATGACCCACGTGATGAATCAGGTTTGTCAAGAACCACATGTCTTCTCAGTGCCCATTTCCATGAACATTTCCCAATTTTAATGTGTTAATTTAATAATCTAGTGTGAAGTGTTGCTCACTTGGAGCTGAGGGATTCATATATGTTAGAGTCTGGCCCTTCCTTTTAGCTTTGTCCACTTCTTTTTACGTCCCAACTTACAAATCCAACAGAGATGTCATGCTATAGGACAGTCCTGTTTTTTATTTACTCTTAAATAAGTTTGACATGTACAATGTAGAATCATGAAATGTAGAACATACAATTATTCTACTTAATGACCTTAACTACTCAAAAGTATTAGCCCAGTTAAAACAAATAACTCGGCATTCACTTTTTAAAGCTGCGAATTAAGCTTTAAATCACCACCTGTAGTCATTTGGTCATCCTATTTATTAAGAAGCTTGCACACATTTAGTTGAACTTATCTTGTCTTAATTTGTACCTTTCCCCCATTGTTTAGACCTCTGCAGTGATTAGAGAATTGTCAGAAAAATTACTTCATATTAATACATTAGAGCAGTGCTTCTCGAACTTTAATGTATGTATGATATCGTCTAGGGAATCTTGTTAAAATGAAGATTTGATTTGATAGGTCTGGGGAGAGGCCAGACACGCTGTATTTCTAACAAGTTCACAAGTGATGCTCATGATGCTGACCCGAGGACCATTCTTTGAGTAGCAGACAAAACCGGAGGACTCCTAATAGCCCCTTTTAGACTTCTCTGATGAAATGACCCTAATTTAGCTTTAACGTTAACTCAAAGCTTAGCTCTTAGACATTCAATCCATTGTGTTCTGATACAGAATCAATTTGGATTCTTGGGTTCCTCAACAAGTAAGTGACAAAAAAGTGGGGGAGGGGGATTACCTTCATAAGATTTGGATTAAGCCACAATATGATATAAAGTTATTTCTCAAACAAAATTCTAGGAAAGTGGGGTTGGGGTTTTATAGCTTTCCTGTAGAACATACCACAGTCCTGAAAGTTACTGATTGAAACTTCATTTTCTACTTTTTGTTTTAAACATCTCTTTTCCCATAAAGTAATTACCAGGCAGAAACCACAGGCTCCCAAATTCCCTTTCTATTTTTTCTATCTCTATTCAGAAATCCAGATATGTAACTTAACTCCCTGACTGAAGAATTGACTTTATTTTTGGCTAAGACTTAGGCTCTTTCACACTCAAGACTTTTTACACGCCCAAAGACCAATAAATTTTGTTTCTTCGTTTCCCCTCTTCCCCCAAGATACATGGGAATAATCCTATCACCTCCCTTTATTTCCTTTTTGATTAGTAACCTCTTTTATATCTTATATCTTAATAGAAATTTCAAGCACTGTGGCCATCGATGTTATATTATTTATTGCAACATCCCTAGGAAGAACAGTAAATTGTTTCCTTGGGGGTGGAAACACAGAATGTATCTCTATTAAATTAAATTTGAATGTTTTTCCATAGAAATCGAATTCTGAAATTTTAATAATTACATGAGTTATTTTAGTCTTTTATATACATATGAATCAGTTGTACTCAATTTGTCTTCTTTTATTTCAAGGGTGTGATTACTTTAGAGTCCCTTGGTAAAAGGGGTTATCGAGTACCTCCTTCAGGAACAATACAAGTGGTATGTGTTTTATAGCCTACAATTGCAATAATCATTCTCTCACATACATATAGAACTTAGCCCTTTCTCCTGCTACTGCTGCTGCAACAACTTTGGTAAGTAACAGTGGGGCTGCAGCTTTGTTTGGAGTTTCCCTGCTCTGCCCCAGGAATGACCATTTGGGGACCTCCATAAAAGGAAAGCATTAATAAGCTAATCAAGGTGAATACTTTAGAAAAATAGTATGTGACAGTTTGCATAACTTAAATAGCATTATTTTCAATATAGCTAGAACCTGACAATTACCAATACCTTTTATTTAATATCATCCAGATTGAGATTGACCTATTTCAAAGGATATCCCAAATGCTAGTATTGCTTAAGCAGGAAAACTTGGGACCCAAAATTATATTATCCCTACTGTAATAATTTCTAAAGTTGATCTAACGAGATAATTACATAAAGCAGATACGTAGTCTGACAGACATCAGGGCAGAGAAGGCATCATTCCTTTTGGTCTAAGCATTGTTTATTTTGACTCAGGAGAACCCTTCTAACCCAAAGCAGTCCTTTGACATCCCTGGCCTAGGGTTCTCAGAAGAATAATTTGATATCAAGGTCAGTTTGTAATTGAGTTCATCTCCAAGTCTGACCCAGGCTAATCCTGCAAGCCCTCAAGTCTGTTATGGAGTTTGCAGCCTGAAAAAGAGTCTAGTTGAGGCTCATTTCTCACATGCAGGATCTGGTCTAATCTAAGAAGCATTTTTATGACCTTTGGGCCTTAATGTCTTCAGTGCGTTGTCAGATCACTTTTACTCATCATCATTGTTCCAATACTGCTAAGAGTCTGTACATTTGTTTATTTCATATCACACAGGAGTGAAACATAGTACTATGCAATGTGTGCATATATATTGCAATGTAGATACAAATTTTACTAAGGAAGAATCATTGCATATTAAAGTACGATTTTCATGGCAAATAGATTTCATGAACTAAAGCAGTGATAATGTTCTGTTCTCTTGCCCCTGGCTATGTAGCTCATGAGATAGTGTGGGTCACTGGAAAGCTAGCTGTCAGTTGTCATGATAATGAGGCATAAACCCAGAGGCAGCAACCTCACCTCTTGTTTGGAGACTGCCAACTCTAGTGGTTAATTTTAAATATGAAATTTGGGTATGTCTTTCATTCTTTATATAGTTTAACTATGTATAAACATGGTTTGAAATCCTGGCTTGTTAGTTGTTGTGGTTGTTGAATGTATTTGCCTTGATCTTAAGACTCACTAGATTTCAAAAATCGGATCATAATATTGATATATTTCTCATTTTGATTCAGTGAGTGATGTCCAGTGCCACGGATGAGCTTCTGAAAGCATGGGCACCAAGTTACCTATTGATGTGTTGGTAATTTGGTTAAAGTCAGATCAGCAGCTTGGGGTTTTGTTTAATAATTAGTACTTTTCAAAATAATGCTTCTTCAATTATTCATAGTCAAGTACCAATTGAATTCAATTCAGTCTTCAATAAGGATACATATTTTGGGCTATAATGATGTTGATGATTTTTTTAAAAAAGCCTAGTGTTGCTACAAATTTGGAAATGATTCCAAGTGTGAGAAAATGAAGTATTATTTAACCTACTTTGAATCTAATAATAATGAGCTTTATTTTCTAAATTTGGAAGAATTTTCAAATAGGAAAAAGTCTCTTCTTTGAGGACCTATTTTTAATTTTACAATAACCATATGTACCTAAAACACCGAAATGTGTGAAAAAATAATACTGTATTTTGAGAATTTTGTAGTTGATACTCTAAGTGAAGCTAATGTTTAAAATAATTGAACCGGAGTATTTTAACCCAGTAAGGGTGTATTTTGCTAGTGGAGCTATTTCTTAAAATCTGAACAAGGAATAAAAGGTACATATTGTCTGTTATTAATATGAAATTTATGATTAAAGATTTCGATCCGTTACAGGATTTTATATTATTGTGAAATAAAAAATTAAATTGAACCTTTGAAAAAATACCAAATATTGTTTTGTAAACTTCTGAAATTTTATTAACTTTAGTCCCTGAAACTGAATTATATCCAGTGGGATTACCTTATAATTTTTAAAAAGCCTTTTTAATTATTGACATGACCATTCTGAGTCACATCAACAAATCACGATTTTTAAAGAATAATTTCTATATTGTTTCTTCAGACCTTATTTAATCCTAATAAGACCGTGGTGAAGATGTTTGTTGTGATATATGATTTACGAGATATGCCAGCCAATCATCAGACATTCCTACGACAAAGAACTTTTTCTGTACCTGTTAAACGAGAAATGAAGAGAAGTGTTAATAAAGAGAACATACGACATACAGAAGAACGGTTATTACGCTACCTCATACATCTGAGGTAATCTTTCAAATGAATATGAAAAAATGTTACTTTAGAACAACTTTAAAATTTTTAGTTTATTTTTTTAAAAAACTGTGACTCTAATGAAATAAATGCCCCTTGGACTTTGCTTAGCTTGGGAACTCTTGATGATGTGCCACAATGCAGAAAGCACGTGGCATACCTTCCTGCAGCATTATTACTGGTTGAACTGGGGGACTTTTCATTTATAACTGTTTAATGTAAAATACTTTACGTCAAGACAAGTGCTAATGTATCTAGGGCAGCATTTTCTAAACCAAGGCTGTTCAATAAAAATGTAATATGAGCCATATATATAGTTCTATGTTTTTCAGTAGCCACCCTAAAAAAAAGTAATAAGCAGGTAAGATTAATATCTTCTATTTAACCCAGCCTTTTCAAATGTTATCATTTGAATATATAATCAATATAAAAATTATCAATAAGATTTTTTTTTTTTTTTTACTAAATCTTTGAAATCAAGTATGTATTTTACACTTAGAGTACAAATTGGTTTGAACTAGCCACATTTTAAGCACTCAATAGCCACATGTGGCTAGTGGCTACTGTATTGGTAAGGGAAGTTCACAAACTTTGTTTACTTGTTCAACTAATATTTATGTGCCAGGCATGCTTCGATACACTAGGGAAACAACAGTGACAAAATCTCTTCTCTCAGAGCTTATATTCTAGTGCTTCCATCAGAAATACCTTTTCCTCTAACATTTACTACCCAGCTCATGGTTCTGGGTTGTGAGAAGTCATTTGTTTGCCTTTGAGGTCCAAGTTGACAGCATCCTAGGGTAAGATTTTCAGCCCTGCAATCCTAGTTTAGCTCTCTGAATCAATGAGGAAATCGATTGGTTAAGAGAGGGCTCAGTAGCCTTTTGCCTGTAACTCTCTTTCTAATAGTTTTCTGGTCCCTTCTATAGAAAGTCCTCAATCCCATCAGTGACATTGATCTTTGACTAACCCTTACAGTAAGGTGTGCTCTTCATCAGGAGGAGTCCTCTGTCATCCAGGATTGGGCAGAGGACCTCATTAACCTGTTACTGATGGAGACCACCAGCTGTCTTTCAGTATGTCTGCTTTGCAGTGGTTATCTGGTGTGAATAAGGAGTCAGCTGTGTACTGAAGTCCCATGCATGAAAAAGTCTATTAAGATAATTGTTCCCCTTAAAGCATTGTCTAATTGGTTCTCTCATCTTGGTCTTCTGACTGTTGTTCTGCATCCAAAAGATATGTTCAACCAACACAATGTGTTAAAACTCAATCTGACGCTGTCTGACATGAGCCTTCATGGGAAATGTTAACACAGATTGAAAAATATACTAAAAACAGACTTGGAAAACTTTTACAAAGAGCAATGGTATGAAACAGCAGACTATAAGAATACCTCCCAGCCCAACCTAGAAAAATATTCAACTGTCTCTGGTTAAACTTCCATTTGACACCATTCCTCTTGATGTTTAACACCCATAGCCATATGTAACCAGCATTAGCCAGAGTAAAAATCAACTACCTCAGTTTTTGTAATCCCCGATAATGACTAGATAGTTTAAATGCTATAAAGAAATCTATTTGGGAAAAATAATATACTTCCCAAAGCATGTCCTCCTTCAAATTTGGAAGGTGAAAAACTTGAGAGAAAAGGGAAGAGTGAGTCAGTTAGAGGTCTGCTCTAACATACAGCATTGACAGCCAGATCTTTCAGCTAGTTTAGGAATAATATCCACAAACCCAGAGAGTATTTATGCTACACTGAGGGAAAAACAAAGAGAAATTAGCAATACAGGGTGTTTGTATGTCTGCCAGGTAAATTTATGAGATTAAAGACTCTAGCCCCCTGTACTGTGCTGCAGATATTAGGAGGAGATAGAAACAGTTTCATGTATAGTTTTGATAGCCATTTTCATTTCACTGATAACCTTTCTCTTTTGATGATGGCTGGGTTTTATTTAGCCAGCCACTGCAAATAATAGCAGTTTTTTCTTACCCTGTGATGTCCTCAAAATTTCATTTCCTGTGTTGATTTGTCATGCGTGGAATCCATTTTAATCTAACCAAAATCATGGGAGGCTAAGCTGTGTGAAATAGGTCAGTCTGTGTAGCCAGAACTTGACCCTGTAGATGAGGAAAAGTGCATGTGCTGTGGGGTCAGGGAGGAAAAGTAAGATTGTATTTGAAACTCAGATTTACTGGAATAAGCATCTCAGCCACTGTAAGAAGGAAAAGGAGTATGGAGAATAGTAAGGGAGAGGCAGTTAAAGAAAAGCACATACTTTGGCAATTTAAGACCTTAAATATCATGTTAAAGAGTTAGTGTTAACCTAATATCGTAGCAAGATTAATTCTTCTTGCTTTCAAATTTTAAGTACTGACGTGTGTTTGCTTTAAAGACTTATTCTCTGAAATGATCCATCTTTTTGTTTATTTGTTTAGGTTCCAGAGTTCTAAATCTGGAAAGATCTACCTCCATAGAGATGTACGGCTGCTGTTCTCTAGAAAGTCAATGGAGGTCGATAGTGGTGCTGCATATGAACTCAAATCTTACACTGAATCGCCAACAAACCCTCAGTTTTCACCAAGATGTTGATAAGGAGTGACAGTTTAAAGTATTTGCTCAATACTCAAGTTTGCAAGTAAAAATCAGCATAGAATAGAGTGTACCAAATTAACAATCAGGAGAGTGGACCTGCTCTTGTTATCCTGGACCAGTTTTTATTAAAGGATTCCTGAAATGAGATCTACATATTCCAAGTAGACTGGAAACACTCATGTCCTAATCCTTTTTGTACTGTTGAAACCACTTCGTTGGACATGTTGCAATAGCAAACCCCCCAGTTAGATTAGTGTTTACACGTTTTATTTCTCAGTTATTTAATATTTAATGTTTTCCTTAATACTCAAGTGCTGTTTGTCTGTAGTGTTCTAATGTAGCACAAATCCTATGTAAAATCATACTATGTATTTTTGACATTAATGTTGAAATCTGAAATATATGCACAAGTCTTTGATTTTGTGTGATGTGTTTTAAATGCTATTCATTTAAGTTATTGAAAATGAGAATGAAATGTTGAGCTTCTTTAAAATTAATGCACTATGCAAGCATGTGTATTTTTTACGTATTTCGAGTTTAGTTTTTACAACACCCCATCCAGGTTGCTATCTCACATAGTAGTCCTTTAACATGCTGTATTAGCAGTGCAAGGTGGACTAAGCTGCTTCGCATTCCACTTGCAAGTTTAGATCATCATGCCCGTTCATATTCCTTCTAGGATTCCTTATCCCAAAAACAGTTCTATTTTTCCTTAATCCCTGCTATAGAAGCTTTACATTAAATTGCTGTCCTATGCTAGTTAACTTTCTCAAATTGTTAAAAGAAGATGTACTTTGAAAACAAATTAGTTATTTATATTGTAAATATATACAAAAAAACTAAGAAATGTGTATTTGGCTTTTATTTTTAGATGAGACATTTATGTGATTGGGTGATTAACCATTAGGCGGTTTCATTTTAGCTCTACAGCTGCCAAGGGAGGGAGAAGATGTCTTGACCCTTGTCTCAGTTTGTCACTTCCTTGTTCAGGGTCACAGTGGAAGCCATTTAGCAACTGGAAAACACCACCAAACAAGGGAACTTGAGTGAGTGCATCAAAAATCTTCTTTCTAAAACCTTTGGAAAGAACACAATGATTTTAGTTGTTTGTGTTGAGACAATGGGCAATAGCAAATTAGATAACAAGGCAAAAATACTGGGGCTGCTGGTAGAAACCTATGACTGTAGGTTATAAAATACGTACCAGGGGTGTAGGCCAGACCCAGGTGATGTGGGAATCTAGATCCAGGGAAGCAGTCTGGAATTGGGAGAGGGGAAAGTCTTTACTTTGGGTAAGCTATTGAATAGACTACTTAAGAGAATCTGGCCAGGTGATAAGTATGTGGCTGTAGGCTGTGGAGTGGCAAGCAGAAGCCTCCTCTAAGTTTCCTTTAAAATACCAGTTAAAGAAAAAAAGCCTATTTATATATTCCATAAAAACTAAAAAAAAAAATTTTTTCAGTACAAATTTATGAAGATTTGTTGTTAATCTTCAGACTATATGGAAAACATGGGACAAGGACCCAAAGGCTTGGTTGAAATAAGTATTTCAATATGTATATCTAGACTTACACATTTGGCAAAAGTCAATTTTGAAAATTCTATATAAAACTTGGAAAATATCAAATTTCTTAATTAAAAAAATAATGCCTCTTTGACCTATCCAGTAAAGTTTACCCCAAGATTAGTGAAGTATATTATGTGTGTGTATCTTTTTGCTTAGATACCACACTGTAATCTTTTCAGAATTCTTTTTAAGTACTTTTGGAGCATTTTTTAAGAAAATTTAAAAGAGTTGATTGAAGCATCTGCGTGCATCTTATGCTATTCCTGGCAAGTTTGTGCAAAGGAAGCATGTGCTGACATTTTGTCTCTCTACTTTATAAAGCGTTTTTTGCCCATGTTTTTTCCTCTGTGATGTATAGTCACCCTTGCATCTGTCTGCTTTCACTTGCCCTGGCATTATCTTTATCACACTGGTTCTTTTTCTATCCTCTTCAGTTATAGGCCAAGACTTTACCATATCTCCTATATCTGTATTCAAAGATTATGTCACTAGATTACATAACAGTTGAGTGTTGGCATGCAGAAAAAATGCCAGCAGACCACCAACATTGTTATGTATGGTAGGTAACAGAGATCTCACTGCAGGCTCACTTGGCAGTTTTGTAGATTAATAAAATGAGTCATAATTGATAATTCCCTTTTAAAAGGAACTTACTACAGGTCAAAAGCTACAGAAAGTCTTTGGAGATTTTTCTTATCAGATGAGAATGCTAAAATCTGTCATGAGAATGAAAAAATATTAGTAAGTGATGAAGACTACCTGGAAGGTGCCCAACAGAAGGTTCTCGCCTCCTTCCATTTTCCTCCACCAGATCTCTGTTATTCCCAAAGGGTTAAAGAAGGGGAAAATTTTTCCTTCAAAGATTTCATCTTTGGAAGCTTGACTCTTCCCTAATTACTTTTGTGAATGAAGCAGTGATTCTTTTTTAACTTAATTTTAAAAAATTATATAATGTTTATTTTTAAAAAATTGTTCACACTGTGTAAGTATATAAAGTAATGTAAAAGTCCCCTCCCTCAAGTCTGCCATTGCATCTATCACTTTACAGGGTGGTCACTGTTAAAAATTTGGTGTATGATTTGTTGGACATGGGAACACAGGATCGGTCTAGATGGAGGTAGGTTTTTTATGATGGAAGGAATTCATTCTCAATCCCTAGACTATACCTATATGGCATTGGATTCAGCCCATTCTACTCCATCATGGATTATCTGTGAGAGAGATGTCTAAAATTTGGACATTGGGAGAAAGAAGAGAACATGTAAATGCCTGCCATGTGTTAGGCATCGTAGGCAGTTTATGTTATTTAATCCTTAAAATCATACTTCAGAGAGAGTAGATATTCTCCACTTAAAGAAAAGGAGACTTTACGCTTGCCCAAGTATGAGAGCCAGGATTCAAATCTGGGTTAAAGAGTATGTTTTTTTCATTCTACTACACTGGCTTTTTGCCTCTTTTTTTCCATTATTTTTCCACCAGAAATACACTTTTCATCAATATTCTTGGAAATAGTTTATAATTTGTGATGTGATAAGTAAGATACAGTAAGGCAATGCCTACTAATCATTAGGGGGAAAATGACTTTGATTTTTAAAAACCTACAACTTTGGGAATCTATGTCCTAATGCAACTCAGAGGCTATTCTACTTAGTATACCAACAGGAGGCATGCAAATTCAGTTGAGGGAAGTCTTAGGAACACATTGTCCCAAAGTCTCCTTGAGACCCCCTTCTACCTCATTGTTCATGGTTCTTTCATTTAATTCATTTAAAATTTTCCTGTTTCAACCACTAAGTCCCTAAAGAAGTAGGATCATCCACTTTCCAGGTTCCACTTCCAACACTCAAGTTGAAACTGCACTGTTTACAGTTATCTGACCTGCTTATTCAATTAATGATATCTAGGCTTTGCTCAAAGAAATAACCACTCACCCCAGGATTTTTGGTCTTGGTGTCTTATTTAGTATCCCTGAGTTTATTTTTCCAGTTTCTTTCTATCTGTTCCTTTCATAAAAAATGTATTCTGTCTGGGCATGTGGCTCATGCCTGTAATGCTGGCACTTTGGGAGGCTGAGGCCAGAGGATCATTTGAGGCCAGGAGATTGAGACTAGCCTGAGCAACACAGTGAGACCCCAGCTCTACAAAAGATGGAAAACATTACCTGGGTGGATGGCATGCACCTGTGGTCTCAGCTACTCAAAAGGCTCAGGCAAGAGGATTGGTTGAGCCCAGGAATTTGAGGTTGTAGTGAGCAATGACAAGGCCACTACACTCTAGCCCAAGCAACAGAGTGAAACCCTGCCTCAAAAAAAAAAAAAAAAAAAGTATTCTGTTATTGGTGTTTGCCACACCCTGATAATGGAGATGGATGTCCTCCCAGCTGTTTGAGGAATGGATGGGGTGAGACATTATCTCATCTCCTTTACTTACTCCTATAAACTCTTGAGTTAGGACAACTAAATCTCCAAAAGACCCCTGTTCTTTTTAAAGCTTTTATACAACTACCAAATTCCAAGCCGAAAAAATGTTTTATGCACATATGCATTGTATTCACCAGGGGGAGCTTTGGTTCAGCAGTTCTTGGAGCTTGCTCCAAACCTATTGAGAATCTCTGTCAAGGCGTTTCCCAGTGATTCTAATCCCTATGGCTAATTGAATTAAAATTACAAATTCAGTTCCTCAGTTGCCTCACATTTCAAATGCTCAGTAGCCATATATCACAAGTAGCTACATTATTGGATAGCACAGATTTAGAATATTTCCAACATCACAGAAAGTGGTGTTGGATAGCACTAATCTATTAGGTTATTAAGTATGAAATGTCTGATTTCCTTAAGTACTAAGTTTGACAGCTGATATCTCTGACATTTCACTTTGACACTTCTCGTTTTATGTTTATTGTGAAGGTACATCCTCAGTCTTTCAAACACATGTTTTAGCTTCTGATTATCTTTCATATTTTTTTTAGAGCAATTTTTGTGAAACCATGGATAAGTCAAAAATCCATGTTACTTTCAAATGAGTTCCACCGTGGAACCAATGCAGCACAGACAGCTGGAAATATCAACCAAGTGTTTGGGATGGATGTGGCTAATGAATGCATAGTATGTCTATGGTTTGAGAAATTCCATTCTGGTGATTTTAATCTTAAAAAGGAGTCACACGGCTGACCTGAGACCAAGGTGGATAACGATGAGCTGAAAGCTGTAGTGGAAGTGAATCCATCTCAACCTACACGTGAATTAGCAGCAAGGTCTGACAATACTATTCCAACAATATTAGGCCATTTGAAACAAATGGGCAAAATAAAGAAGCTGGATAGATGGGTTCCACATGAATTAAATGAGTGTCAGAAGAGAAATCATCTCGAAATTTGCCTTTCTTTACTGTCGTGACATAAAGGCAAACAATTTCTACACTGTGTTGTCACATGTGATGAAAAATGGATTCTTTTGACAATTGCAAGCATTTGGCACAACAGCTGGATAAAGATGAAGTGCCCAAACACAGTCCACAACCGAATATTCATCAAAAAAAGCTAATGGTGTGTGTTTGGTGGTCCAGCACTGGTATCATCTACTACACCTTCATGAAACCTGGTCAGTTGATTGTAGCAGCTGTCAGTTACACCCAATTGGATGAAATGATGAAGATGCTTGTGAGGAAGCAGCCAACATTGATCAATAGAGACAGGCCAATCCTCTTCCAAGACAAGGTTTAACCACATGTCGCACAAACAGCACTGCTCAAGCTACAGAAGCTGGACTTGGAAACTCTCTGTCATCCACCATGTTCACCAGACCTTGCAACAACTGACTACCACTTCTTCCAGGCTTTGGACCACTTTTTGCAAGGAAAAATATTCAATTCTCAACACGCTGCGGAAGACGCCTTTCGTGATTTCATTGCCGCTCATTTTCCAGGCTTCTTTGCTGCTGGCATAAACAAGCTCTACTGTGAAGATGGCAAAACTGTGTCTGTAGTTAGACACAATCTTTGATTCACTGTATTGCTTGTTTGAGATATAATAAACTACACTTTCGATTTGAAATCAGACATTTCATATTTAATGACCTTAATAGAATACAGGCATACCTTGGAGATATTGTTGCTTGGTTCCAAACCACCACAATAAAGTGAATAAATGAGTCACAGAAATTTTTTGGTTTCCCAGTGCACATAAAAGTTATGTTTACACTATATTTTGATTTGTAAGTGTGCAATAGCATTACAAAATAAAAAATAATGTACAAACCCTAATTAAAAAATAATTTATTGCTAAAAAATGCTGATGATCATCTGAACCTTCAGTGAGTCAGTTAATTTGCTGGTGAAGGATTTTGCCTCGATGTTGATGGCTGCTGACTGATCAGGGTGGTGGTTGCTGAAGGTCAGCGTGACTATGGCAATCTCCTAAAAAATAAGACAGCAATGAAGTTTGCCACATCAACTGACTCTTCCTTTCACAAAAGATTTCTCTGTAGCATGCGATGCTGTTTGATAGACTTTTACCCACAGCAGAACATGTTTCAAACTTGGAGTCAATCCTCTCAAATCAAACTTGGAGTCAAATCCTGCTGCTGCTTAATGAACTGAGTTTATATAATATTCTAAATCATTGTTGCAGTGATCAATCTGAAAAAGAAATCAAGAAAGCAATCCCATTTACAGTAGCTACAAAAATACTAATAGGAATAAATTTAGGCTGGGCACAGTGGCTTACACCTGTAATCCAGGCACTCCGAAGCTTGTAGGCTGAGGTGGGAGGATCACTTGAATTCAAGAGTTGGAGACCAGCCTGAGCAAGAGTGAGACCCCATCTCTACCAAAAATGGAAAAATTAGTCATGGATGGTGGCACACACTTGTGATCCCAGCTACTCAGGAGGCTGAAGCAGGAGGATCACTTGAGCCCAGCAGTTTGAGGCTATAGTGAGCTCTGATGATGCCATTGCACTCTAGCCAGGGCAACAGAGCAAGAGTGTCTCAAAAAAAATTTTTTTAACCGAAGAAGTAAAAGATCTATACAAGGAAAACTTTAAAACACTGATGAAAGAAATTGAAGTGGACACCAGAAAAATGGAAAGATATCCCATGATCATGGACTGGAAGAATTAACATTGTTAAAATGTCTTTACTACCCAAATTATACTACAAAGCAATAGTAACCAAAATAGCATGATACTGGCATAAAAACAGATCCATAGAACCCAGATATAAACACACACACTTACAGCCAACTTATTTTCTACAAAGACACCAAGAAAATACATTGGGAAAAGACCGTCTCTTTGATAAATGGTGCTTGGAAAATGATATCCATATGCAGAAGAATAAAATTAGATCTTTATCTTTCACCATATACAAAAATCAACTTAAAATGGATTAAAGACTTAAATGCAAGACCTGAAACTATGAAACTACTAAAAGAAAACATTGGAGAAAAGCTATAGGACATTGGTGTGGGCAAAGATCTTTTGGATAAGCCCTCAGAAGCATAGGCAACAAAAATAGACAAATGGGATCACATGAAGCTAAAAAGCTTCTGCACAGCAAAGGAAACAATTAACGAAGTGAAGGGAAGGAGAAAATATTTGCAAATTACCATGTGACAAGGGATTAATGACCAGAATAGACAAGGAACTCAAAACTCAATGGCAATAAAAATAATCCAACTTAAGAAATGAGCTAAAGACCTGAATAGACATTTTCAAAAGAAGACATACAAATGGCCAACAGGTATATTGAAACACTGCTCAAATCACTAATCAGGGGAATGCAAATCAAAACCGCAATGAGATCTCACCCCAGAAAGAATGGCTATTATCAAAAAGACAATAAATGCTGGTGAGGATGCTGAGAAAAGGGAGAACACTGGTACACTGTTGGTGAAAATGTAAGACAGTACAGCCATTATAAAAAACAGTATGGAGTTTCCTCAAAAAGCTAAAATATGTTCAAAAGAAATGATATCAATATATGGAAGAAATATCTGCACTTTTATGTTTATTGCAGCAATATTCGCAATAGCAAAGATATGGAATCAACCTGAGCGTCCATCAGTGAATGAATGGATGAACAAAACGTGGTATATACACACAATGGAATATTATTCAGCCATAAAAAAGAATGAAATCCTGTCATTTGCAACAACGTAGATGGAACTGGAGGTCATTACGTTAAGTGCAATAAGCCAGGCATTGACACGCAAATATTGCATGTTCTCAATCATACGTGGGAGCTAAAAAGTGGATATCGTATGGGTAGTGGGTAGAATGGTGATTACCAGAGGCTGGAAGAGAAGCGGGGAGGGGATTATGAAGAGAAGTTAGTTAATGGGTACAAAATACAGTTAAATTGAAGGAATACATTCTAGTATTTGACAGTACAGTAGGGAAATTATTGTTAATAATTTATTATATTTTTCAAAATTACTAGAGAAGAAGTGATCCTCTTGCCTCAGCCTCCCAAAGTGCTGGGACTAGAGGCATGAGCCACCATGCCCAGCCAGGAACAAATTCTTTTTATCCAAGGTCACATATCCAATTTTCTATATATGTGTGTCTATCAGATTTGAACCCGTTTACAAATACATTAATACAGGATGTATACCAGAATGCCAATTTTTTAAAATAATATTTATACAACTATTAGATGCTTTAGTTAGCCTAACTAGTACATTCTCCTTTCTCTCTGTAGTTCTGCTTAAAGGAAATTCAAATTTCCAGTAGGTTACTTTGTGAGTATGAGAACAAATATGTAGTTACCTTATGAAGTTTCTCAGCTGGCCCAGCTTGAGACACTCTCAAGGGTTATCTTTGTCAAAAAGTTGGCCTCTTAAACCCTTTTATTTTAAATACTTCCTTGACTGACAAACTCCTTCCTTCCTTTCTCCAAAAGGGGTGCAATATAGGTCTTTGTTTTTCCACTTGCAATCCTAGTGCAATTCTTCCTGTCTGAGATTCTACACACTGGTTGAGTTTTGAGAATGTCCAAATTCGTCATCCAACCACTTAGGGCCTTTTGGTTGCTCCGTTGTCCTCCCCTCACCTGAATTGCATTCATTTTCTGTGGCTTTTTACTAGTTTAACTCTGAGAGGGCAATCTTATTCTCAAGTTTCTGTGGGACACTCTGTTGGAACCAACATGTATTGCCAGTAGCTATGCAGATGTCAAGTTGAATGCGGATTACACATAAAGCCACAGGATTTGGCATTTAAGAAAGTCATTGGGGGAGCTTGATTCCAGCTCGGTAAAGTTGTGGGAGAGGACCCCTGGGAGTCGATAAATGAAGGGAAGTCGAATTCCTTTGTTAGACATTTATTGAATATTTAGGAAATGCTGGGCTCTCGGAGTGAAATATAAATAAATACGTACAGGTCCCTGCCCTGGTGTGGCTCATCTGAGAAAAGGTGACATTAATAAAGTAATCACAACAATCACTGTCTAACGATACAGTGCGTGTTGCTGAGGAATGTACAGAGCTGTGATAGCCTTTAAGAAGTGGATCTGACCCCGTGGAGAGGCTCAGGAAGGAAGGTTCTGCTGAGGCAGCGAGGTAGAGTTGGGGTTGTGAGAGATGAATGGGGTTAAGTAGGGGAAGCACAGTGGGCAGAGAGTTATGGAGGCGAGCAGCACGAAGCTTTGCAGAGCCCCAAAGAACGTCTGTGTGGTTGCAGAAGGCAGAGCTAGGAGGAGAATGGGACTAGGCAAGGGTGGGGAAGAGGAAATAGTAAAGCTCCTGGAACAGAAGGGACCAGAATTGACAGGAAAGGGCGGGGAGAGGCGGCTCGACTTAAAAACTACAATTCCCAGGAAGCATTCGGCAGCCCCAGGCGGATGTGAGGTGAGACTCGAGCCGCGACGCTTGAAGGAAAAAGGAAGTGCCTGGACGTCGCAGAGCCGGAGAAGCGGGGTCAAGTAGGTAGGGGCGCGGCGCGGGAGGGGCGCGGCGGCGGCCGCCGAGCGTCTCGGGGCTCGGTGTCGTCATAGGCGGCGGCCATTTTCGCGGGCGGAGGCGGCCCCGGCGGGCGCTAGGAGAGCGGGGGCGGGCGGCCTCGGCCACCCGGTGATCGCATCTCTTCCCGGCGTCTCGTCTGCAGAGGGAGCACTATGTCTGCGGAAGTCCCCGAGGCAGCCTCCGCGGAGGAGCAGAAGGTGAGTGTGCGCGGGGAGCGGGCCTGCCCCGGGCCTGGCCTGTCCCAGCTGCGTGCGGAGGGGCGCGCCCGGAATCCAGCCCCTCGGCGCCCGATGCGGAGAGCTGTTTGTGCCCTTCTGGCAGGAAGAACACTCCGGAATGGGCTTCCCGCAGTAACTCTGGTGATCAGCGTCGACGTGTTGGGAGTTTGAACATTCCGCACGTCTTTCCTGAACCGTATCTTTTCTAACGCATTGCGTTTTTCTTTAATCTCTTAAATATACATGATCGCCCAGGACTCAGTGCTTAGGCGTGGAACTAAGGTTTTCTATGAACTTCACTTTACTTAGGACGTTTTGGTTTTTTTCTTTGAGGAACTCTCCAACTACTTGTAGGCATGCAGTTAACTGCACAAGCAGCATCTCGCGTTTGAGTAGTGATGTGGACCTGGATTGGAATTTCAGAACCTACCCTTGTGAGCCTTGTAACTCTGGCCAGTTAATAAACTCTGGAGGCTTCAATTTCTTCATCTGTGATAGCAGAATAGTAGTACTTGCTGCTTATGGGTGTTGTGAGGCCTAAACGAGGTGAGTAAAGGGAGAGTGTTTGGCGCAGTGTGTGCTCAAAAAGATTAGCCGATGGGATTCGCATGTGATACTTGACTAAAAATCGAAAGGTTGGAATTAAAAATTTTTTTCCTAGCTTAGTTGATTAGGTTTTTCTTGGAAACATAGGAATATTTTGTAAACTTACTTGAAGCGTCTTCCTGGTGTAGGGAAATATGCCAGGAATGTCAGTATGGTTCACATTAAGAGTATAAAGGCCTTGTATTTATCTAGGCTAGTGTTTGCCCCTACTGTCGTAATTATTTCTGCTACCCTGCCCTCCTGAGTATGTGGAGCTGGCTGAGAAATGAGAAAGGTCGGTGTATCTTGTTTCCTAAATTGTTTATGGAGAGTTACCAACAATTATTCTTAAAAATCAGATTTTGTTATCGTAAATAGGATTTGGTCTAATGCTTGGACTTTGTAAGGGTTTCTGCTTAATGTTGTGCTTATGTTCCTAATCAGGTTGGAAATTGGATTAGCGTTCTAAACCCATTCCATATGTTTTTAACCATGTTCATTTCTTGAGTTGGGTAGTTCTGTTATGATGTTACTTGTAAAGTCACTGAAGAAAAACAAGAAAACAGCAATTGCATGAATAATAGGCCAAGTTACCACATTATTTGTGAATACCTACTGAAAACAATTGGATATTTTTCACACTTTGCAAAAAAATGGACTTTTGGGGCAAAAATTACATATAAAGATTACAATCTTAGTAGTATTAGTTATCATTTATTGTAAAATATTTGTTGTGGTGTTTATTATTGTTTGGGATTTAGGAACCCAGAAAAATAACAAGCCTGTGATATCTGAAACACTGACAACAAACTCAGCTTTGACTTCTGGTGCCCAAGAGTGTGCTATGTGATTTTCTTAGATAAGATTTGTTAGTTGCCAAAGTATGACGTGGTGATTCTAGAGTGTAAATGCTTTATTTGGAACAGCTCGAGATGTCTCTTAACAATACTGAGGATCATTTGAATATTTTCTCTTAATGAGTGTCCTTTAGTTTTAACTCCTCTCATTAATACCAACCCACATGTGTTAAGAATATAATGTTCTTCTTGAATTGAGGATTGGCTATAGATGTTAAGTGCCTGCGGCATGGATACTCTTCCCTAAACATGAGGAAAATGTGCAAAGTCACTTCTGTGTTCCTGTGGGCCAAGTCACCTGTTTCATCTATTTGGAAAGGACAGTTAGATGACCTTAAAAAATTGGGTTATTATCTGCATTCAACTGACCTTTCAATTAAAGCCAGAGTATTCAGCTAAAAATACCTTTATAATTTAATGGTAGGTTGCCTATTGTCTCTGAAAAATTAAGGTAAAAGGTTTGGCCCTGCATGGAATAAGAGCTAAGTCACTATTTCTCTACCTTGAGTAATGTGTGCACCCTGTTCAGAGAAGAAAACTAGATTCAGTCATATTTTTATTGGGATATTATTAATAAATGTGTACAAACGTAAAAATAAGTATGAACTCCTATCTCTTAACTTTTTACCACCCTAAAAGTAAGACAAATTAAATAAAAACAAAGCTGGTCTAATTTTTAAATTTTATTTATTATTTTTAGAGACAGGGTCTTGCTTTGTTGCCCAGGGTGCACAATCATACATAGCTCACTGTAACTTCAAATTCCTGAGCTCAGGCGATTCTCCCACCCCAGTCTCAGTAGCTCAGTCTCAGTCGCTAGGACTACATGTATTTGCCACACCTGGCTAATTAAAAAAAAAATTTTTGTGGAATCATGGGGGGAGGGCGGTCGTGTTATGTTGCCCAGGCTGGTTTCAAACTCCTGGCCTCAAGTGATCTTCTTGCCTAGGCCTTCCAAAGTGCTGGGATTACAGGCATGAGCCACTGTGCCCAGCCAATGCCAGTCTAAATTAATTCAGTGTGGCTGGTGTTTTGCTGAAACTAAATTTCCAATGTATTGAGAATATGGTAGCGATTATTAAAGTGCTGGGACTTTGTGAGTCTGGCAAGTGAACACTCCCCTAGGCTATATGATGACTCAGTTCTCCTTTTTTCTAAAAGTAAGGTGGGAGGTATTTAACTCTCCAGGGTCATAGATACATTTACATTTTAAATTCAGCTCCATTCTTTTTATTTATTTATTTATTTATTTGTGTACAAGATGGCGTCTTGCTCTTTCTCAGGCTGGTCTCGAACTCCTGAGTTCAAGCAGTCCTCCCTCCTCAGCCTCCTAGAGTGCTAGGATTACAGGCAGGAGCCACCAAGCCCAGCTCATTATTTTCTCCTTATCCTGGACAGTTGGAAGTAGTCTGCTGAGTCTGTCAAAAAAAAGCTTAGACATGGAAGTCACATAGCACTAGTTAGAGGTGAGATAGTGATTTAGATGCCCCAGAATATGCTTATATTTATCTCTTAGATGAGAGCTGAAATGAAAACAAAACATTTAAAAGTTTTTAGTAGAGACCTCATGGATCTGTCCACACTAAGCTAAGAGAGCACGTGCACTGGTTCTGGGGGTGAGAAAGAGGCCTGAGGGAACTTTAGAATATTCTAATTTCATTGTGAGCAGCTTAAGGTCAAGGACCCTGCTTTATGTATCTTTTCTCCCACAGCACCTAGCGTAGTGCTTCATGTTGTTCACAAAATGTTGGTTGAATGAATTTTCCTCAGAACCTTTCTGTTGAAATCATTGCTATTCCAAGTACTATTCCAACACAAATGGCAATGCTACTACAGTTAAAAAGAGAGGGATAGACCATGATAAATAAGAACCTCACCTTAGATCCACTTAAGAGATCTAAATGAAACTAGAGGGATGTGTATATGTTTTTTCATGTATGTTGTAGCTTTAAAAGTTTTGTTTTAAAGCATCTCAATTGATAGCACCAAACTAAGATGTCTTAGAAAGGGTAACTAGGCCAGGTGCAGTGGCTTGCACCTGTAATCCTAATCCTTGGGAGTCCAAGGTGGGAGGATCACTTGAGGCCAGGAGTTCCAGACCAGCCTGAATAGAAATGAGACCCTGTCTCTACAAAAAATAGAGAAATTAGCCGGCCTGGTGGCTCAGGCCTGTAGTCCAGCTACTTGGGAGGCTGAGGCAGGAGGATCACCTGAGCGCAGGAGTTTGAGGTTGCAGTAAGCTATGATGACACCGTAACACCACTGCACTCTAGCC
Source organism: Indri indri (assembly GCA_004363605.1). Lineage (NCBI taxonomy): Eukaryota > Metazoa > Chordata > Mammalia > Primates > Indriidae > Indri > Indri indri. The sequence goes on along the minus strand of RJWJ010001652.1, from coordinate 72,305 downwards.
CAGGTGACAGAGTAAGACCCTGTCTCAAAAAAAAAAAAAAAAAAAAGATAAGTAAAACTCTTAACTAAAATATTTGTTGTTGGTTAAAACTGTGGTCCTCACCCCCGATCCCCAACCCCACTCCCACCCCTACCCCTGAGCAGACTGGACTGGTCTGTGTTCTGTTAGAAACCTGGTCACACAGCAGGAAGTGAGTGGAGAGCTGGGGAAACTTCATCTGTATTCACAGCTGTTCCACATGGCTCTTATCACTGCCTGAGCTCTGCCTCCTGTCAGATCAGTGGCAGTGGCATTAGATTCTGCATTATTGTGAGTTGTGTAATTATTTCATTATATATTGCAATGTGGCAATAATAAAGTGTACAGTAAGTGTAATGTGCTTGAATCATCCTGAAACCACCCCCCATGGAAAAATTGTTTTCCATTGAAACCGGTCCCTGATGCCAAAAAGGTTGGGGACCGTTCGGTTAAAAGATACACTTGGTACCTTTGTGAGTGGTGGAAGAAGAAAATAACTATTTCTATTTATCACCAGTAAAGAGTGTATATAAATTGCTTTCCCATTTTTTTCAGTATTATTAAAACAGCACTTAATATTGGTATTTTCTGGGGCCGTTTTGACACTACCTTTGGTCACTAAAAGGTTCAAGAGTGTTTTCTTTTTCTATTTGGAGTGAGCACAACTTGCTCTTTTGGTTTATGTGCAACCATTTATTCTTAACAGTCTAGAGTTAAACCTCAGAGAAGTTTTTAAATGTTTCTCTTGGCTATCTTAGCAGTTTGCTGTACAACAGTTCTGTCGTTTGTGCAAGACTTTAATACTTTACCAACTTCTATTCCTGAACCTGTGTCTCCCATAACATGAAATATTAAATATTTCAAAGATAAGCTGATGGTGAAAATATCAAGTGTGTAGAAAGTTTCTTAGCTTTGTGGAAGCAGTCGAAGTACATTGTATTTGTTCTTTCAGTAGATTTTTATTGAACACTCATTAAATACCAGGCACTGGAAAAGCAGCAAATACTTAATAGGACAACAGTAATTTTCCGTAGAGATTGATATAGTATTGCTACCTTCCTGGCAATATCCCAAAGGATTTGTTGGCTTTCTTTAATCCTTTCTCTTTATTCATCAATTAGTGCATCAGTGAACATATTGCTGAGCAGATACAGAATTTGCTTAGAGTGGTCAGATTTTTATTGCTGATCTTGCTTTGTAACTCTGCTGAAGGCTGAAAAGTGGTCTCAGTCATTCAGACATAATTATTATCAGTCCATAATAGACTACAAATTAATCCTTAATTATTTAAATGTCCTTTTTATATGTATTTATAACTTATACCCCACCTACTTACAGAGAGGATTTCTAATGTATCAGTATAATTCGCAAAAATGCACATGCCTATCATTGATAAATGTTAGGCTCTGTGCTGGGTGTGGTGTATACTAAGAAGACATTTAGGGGTTGTCAAGAGAATAACTACTATTTAAAATACTGTTCTTAGGCTTTGGTTTTTGTTTTAGATATATCATGAGCATGTATCCCTGTTAAAATATCCTGAGTTTATGCTTTCCCAATTTGTAGCCTATAGCCCAAAATTTAGAATGCTTCTATCTCTGCCCACCCCACCTCACTCCTGTGACTTATGGGCATAGAAACCGCTTAGCTAAATAAATCCACTTACATTCCAGCATCTATTTCTAAAATGTAATAAAATTGCTATACAACACAAAGGCTTCTTAGAGAGTAAAATTTCAAAAGCAGATTTGAATTAAGCTCATTCATTTCCTCTACCCCTGCAGGGGTGGGGAACCTGCAGCCTTCTGATTTCAAGATTGTTCTTTTTTAAACACCAAAGAAGGCAAGAAAAACTTCATCTTTCTCTGCTGCACCCCCTTTGATAAAAGGATTTGTTCTGTAAAATTTGGATTCAGTCAAAAGGCTGCACTTAAGGACCTAGAAGGCCACATGTGGCCTTCAGGCAGCAGGTTCCTCATCCTTGCCTGGTTAATCATGAATTATTTGGTATATCTTTAATTTTCAAATGTTAGAGATTTGTGATTTTTTAAAATTATTATTTGCTTTAACCTAATGAATTGCAGTCATAGATGGTGGTCTGGATAAAAATAGTTAAGACTTGCTTTATGGCCTAGTGTTTAGTCAATTTTTCTATTTGTGCTTGAGAAAAATATACATTCCCTAATTGTTGGGTACAGAATTAAAGTCAAGTATCTTGATTACTTTGTTTTGTCTTTTTCAGCTATCAGTAATTGAAGAAGGTGTGTTGGATTTCGTGGTGGTATAGTTGTCAATTGTTCCCTGTAGTTCTGCCAATTTTTGCTTTGTATATTTTGAGGCTGTTTTATTAGAGGCATAAATATTTAGATCCTTTGTCTCTAATAATGCTTTTGGTATTAAAGTCTGTGATACCTGATATTAATATAGGTGCACTAGCTCTATTTTGGTTAGGATTTGTCTTGGTTTGTCATTCCCTTCCCTCCATATGTTTACTTTAAACCTGTGTCCTTATGTTTTTAGATTTTTTTTAATTTTTTTTTTTATTTCAGCATATTACGGGGGTACAAATGTTTAGGTTACATATATTGTCCTTGCCCCACCCAAGTCAGAGCTTCAAGCATGTCCATCCCCCAGACAGTGCGCACCGCACCCATTAGGTGTGTATATACTCATCCCCTCCTCCCCCTCCCATCTGCCCAACACCCATTGAATGTTATTACTATATATGCACTTAAGTGTTGATCAGTTAATACCAATTTGATGGTGAGTACATGTGGTGCTTGTTTTTCCATTCTTGTGATACTTCACTTAGTAGAATGGCTTCCAGCTCTATCCAGGATAATATTAGAGGTGCTATATCACCATTGTTTTTTGTGGCTGAGTAGAACTCCATGGTATACATATACCACGTTTTATTAATCCACTCACGTATTGATGGGCACTTCGGTTGTTTCCACATCTTTGCAATTGTGAATTGTGGTGCTATAAGCATTTGAGTGCAGATGTCTTTTTTGTAGAATGTCTTTTGTTCTTTTGGGTAGATGCCCAGTAATGGGATTGCTGGATCAAATGGTAATTCTACTTGTATCTCTTTGAGATATCTCCATATTGCTTTCTACAGAGGTTGTACTAGTTTGCAGTCCCACCAGCAGTGTATGAGTGTTCTATCTCTCCGCATCCACACCAACATTTATTGTTTTGGGACTTTTTGATAAAGGCCATTCTCACTGGGGATAAGTGATATCTTGTGGTTTTGATTTGCATTCCTTGATGATTTAGAGATGTTGAGCATTTTTTCATGTTTGTTGGCCATTAGTCTATCTTCTTTTGAAAAGTTTCTGTTCATGTCCTTTGCCCACTTTTTTTTTTCCTTTGCCCACTTTTTGATAGGGTTGTTTGATTTTTTTCTTGCTGATTTTCCTGAGTTCTATATAGATTCTAATTATCAGCCCTTTATCGGATGCGTAACGTGAATATTTTCTCCCATTCTGTAGGTTGTTTGCTCTCATGATAGTTTTCTTGGCTGTGCAGAAGCTTTTTAATTTGATCAGGTCCCATTTATTTATTTTTGTTGTTGCCGTGATTGCCGTTGGGGTCTTTTTCATAAATTCTTTGCCTAGGCCAATGTCTGTAAGAGTTTTTCCAACATTTTCTTCTAGAATTCTTATAGTTTCACACCTTAGGTTTTAAATCTGTTATTCACCATGAGTCGATTTTTGTGAGAGGTGAAAGGTGCTGATCCTGTATCAGACTTCTACATATGGCTATCCATTAGAATTTTTTTCAACGCAAGTGGAAGTGGCTGCATTTTTTTTTTTAATCCAGCTACTGGATTAAAATGGACAGTCTACTAGTCCATTTATGGTTATTGTGGTATTGACACATTGGGATTTGTTTCTCTTTGTTACCTTTTGCTTTTTGGTCTTTTAAATTTTTTTTTTTTTACCTTTTCTTGCTCTCCTCCCCCCTCCTTTTTTTTTTATTGGATTTCTTTTTCCATTTTACCCCCACTGTTAGTTTGTATACTTTATTTCTATTATTTAATTGGTTCCATTGAAATTTTATCATGCATCCTTAAATAAATAAAATGCAAAATTAATATTATAAACCTTTTTCTAAGTGATACAGGACCATAGAACACCTAAACCAAAAACACTGTACTGTTATGTAGTATTTTTGTTCCGTTCTTTTTTTAACTCCACATAATAAAGACATTAAAATCAGAATATTTTGTTTGTCAGTATATGTGCATATATACCAATTTCTTTATTTCTTCTGTATCTCAGACCTTTTTTGGTATTTGTTTTCACTCTTGCTGAAGTAAATGATTAGGGATTCTTTCGATGCCCCAAAACAGGCAATCATGTCAAATTCTGCGCCCCGTTTTACAATTTTGAGCGTGACTATAAGGATAAATTGCTTATTTTATCAGTATCCCATCAGGAGATAGGAACAGAAACCACGTTGCATGATTTACATAGAAAGCAATGGCCCTCTTGTTGGGGGGGGGGTGTCCAACAGGGGGATCCGTTGAGGTCCATTCATTATCTGTGGCGAAGGTATTATATCTTGTTCTTACTCCATTAACCTATATCCTGCTCTTGCTCTGTAAACTTACCTTGTCCTTCCTCAATAAACTTCGTTTCACGCTTGCCTTGCTTTTGGTGTGTCTGGTCACACCAAGAACAGAATTAAATATTTTTTTAAAAATAATAATAAATAGAAAACAATATGATTTAGGAAATTAGGTTGCAAATTATTAGAATCGATAGAGGAACAAAAGGGGTAAGGTGATGTTTCCAGAGGTGAAAGATTGCAGAAAGCCTTTGACTGTGCTGAAGTGAGTACTGTTCTGAGTCTACTGTCTTCTATACCCATTGATATGTAGCCGCTACTGGAGTCCCTGATTATCTGTTAGATGTCCCCCTGTAGGAGCTCACAGGGACTACTGCTGTGTATGATTATTGGCAGCATCACCAGGAGCAGAATGGATTATTTTTTCTTTGCCTTTTAATCTGGTGGGGATGTCATTGACAGAATCTAATGGGAACTCACTGTGTCATATTATTAGTGAGTGTCCAAGCATTTGAACTTGTTTATGTGAGGTCCCAGAACTGCCTATGTCTGCAGAAGGTAAAAATGTTTCTTTAGGTTTCATGCAAAGTATTGTGGAAATTTTAATGATCTTTACCACATATTAAAATGTAGGTTAGGTCATATTACCTTGGTGTTAAATGCAACTGAAATTCTGAATCCTGCTAGGAAGTTGCAACTAGCAGGGACTCAACATTGTGCTATATATTTGGCAAGAAAGCTGAAGAATTGGTTTGTTTCTGTAGTACATGTTGTAAATCCATTGTAAATCTGAATGACATTTTCAGCTGTAGGTGGTTTTTGTCCAAAACATTTAAATAGTAAACTATTAGTTTAATTGAGCATGTTTAATGTTATATATAAATGTACCTATACCTGTATTCCTTATTAAGAAAATAAGGGAATGACAGAATTGTGTACAACTTTTTCCTCCTTATGTATCAAATAAAGGAAACCTGCGGAAACACTGAAAACTAGGGGAAAGTTGCTGTATACCCAAAATTTTAAGGAATCTCTCCTAAGAGCTATTTCAAATCAAACAAAGGAAGTAGAGAGCTCTCGTTTCTAAGACTGAGGAGAGCTGAATGGTTTTAATGGGAATACAGGACTCCATTAACACCCTGTTGAAGGTGTTGGGACTGAAGAACAGCTATCAGCTTGGGGTTCTTTTCAGCCAGTGTCATTTAAAACCACCCTTATAGGGAAACCCAAGAGTGGATCCTTTCTTCCAGTTCCACTTCCAAGCTGCTGCAAGCACTGGGAACACCTTTGGGCTACAGTAGATGTCTACAGTGATAGGTGAACCACAGAGAAGCTGTGCAGTGACCCAGCCCGCCTTCCTACAGTAAACTGGAACCTTGAATTTATATTATTTTTCAGGCTTTTGTGTTGAGTACAGCGTAGTCATATCTTACATGGGATTAGGTTCTAAAGTTAATATGACAAAAAAAATTGCATATAACTAAAATCATTCTTGAGACTGTCCTAGGGAAGACATAATCATACTGGAGACTGCCCCATCAATTCTCAGTAGGACAGTTAAGTCACTTTTTTGTCCAGTGTTTGAACTGGACAGGGTGATTCTACAGTTGAGTGCCAGCTGAGGTAATAAGCTTGTGTTGTAGGGGCTGAGTTTTTAAACACTATAGCGATAAACAGCACGTTGATAAGCTTATACAGTCTGAAAGATACCCAAGGATAGAGACTAATGTGGGAATGGCAGAATTGCACATCTACCTCACACTTGACCTCTCTCAGACATACCCTTCTCAAACGGAATGACTGGCAGAGTCACCGCTGCTATTTAAATTCTTTTTCTGGCTAAGCGCATATAGTTGAATTTCGTGTATGTCAAGTGAGTGAATGATGTGACCACTGTAAAGAGACTGAAAGTCAACATAGGTGTTTTAGAATTGTCAGGTTTTAGTCTGAAATGTCAGTTATTAGTGCGCTCATGGCCAAAGAACGACCAGACATGCCATAGTAAGGCAAGCACGAAAATGAGGTGTTTATTAAAGAGAGAAAGATAGGATTATAGAGCAAGAGCAAGATACAGGTTTACAGAGTGTCATACACACACCACAGACAACGATCAACCCATTGTCTCAGCAAAGGGAGACCAAAAGGAAGGGTGCAAAAGGGGACCTGGTTATGATTCTGCATCTTGGTTTATAGTGCCTCGATGGGGACCTCCCTAGTGGCTCAGATGTCACCATGGAACCACTTTGGACAGTTGAGAGTTGCATTACTACGCATGTGGGTTGTTCTAGGTCAATTTTTGGACTCTCTGGTACCTATGCTGCTTGGCCTGTGGGCTAGAGAGTCCTCTGCATTCTTTTCCAGCTGGCACACTAAGTTGATTGGCAGATTGGTAGAGTATTCCCTCCTCCCCAGGTATGGCAGTTGCTCAGGAGATTAGGGTGGGGCAGGACCAAGATGGGGGCCTTCTTCCCAGTTGGGGCAATTGCACCAAAGCAACAGCACCCACTTTTGTCCCTAGGAGACCTGGAATCTCTCACTATCTACCTAACAAAACTGCAGTGTAAAAGAGGAAAGTAGAACATGTGAGCAGAAAAGGGGCATACATACAGAGGCCTCAGAAAACAAAGTATATTTGACAGCAGCAGCATTTTTTCCAAAGTCCTCCAGGACTGAAAATGAGAAAGCGTAACAACACGTGAAGAAGCTGTTCAAGATGAAGTATCAGCAATATATAAAGTAAATAAAGCTAACTGTAAAACATGTAATTATAATTTTGAGTAAAGTATACACAAAACTTTTATGAAGTTTTTCCAGTTCCTAGAAAGATAAATGATTTGATACACAAGAAACAGTAAGTTTAACATTTGTGGATTTCACATTCCTGCTTTTTGACTATTCGTAAATAACCTGGAAGAATCAAGGTACTCAGAGGGTATTAGGTTTTTAGGTATGAAATGTCTGATTCCCTTAAGTACTAAATTTGTCAGTTGATGTCTCTGACATTTCACTTTAACACTTCTTGTTTTATGTTTATTGTGAAGGTATATCCTCAGTCTTTCAAATGCACATTTTGGCTTGTGATTATCTTTCAAAGGTTTTTTTTTTAGAGCAATTTTTGTGAAACGATGGATAAGTCAAAAATTTGTGTTATTTTCAAGTATGACTTCCATCGTGGAACCAGTGCTGTACAGACAGCTCGAAACATCAACCAAGTGTTTGGGAAGGATGTGGCTGATGAACACACAGTATGTCAATGGTTTGAGAAGTTCCATTCTGGTGATTTTAATCTTGAAAAGGAGCCACATGGGCAACCTGAGACCAAGGTGGATAATGATGAGCTGAAAGCTGTAGTGGAAGTGAATCCATCTCAACCTACGTGTGAATTAGCAGCAAGTATTGGACCATTTGAAACAAATGGGCAAGGTAAAGAAGCTGGATAGGTGGGTACCTCATGAATTTAACAAGCGTCAGAAGAGAAATCATCTCAAAATTTGCCTTTCTTTGCTGTCATGACATAAAGGTGAACCATTTCTGTACTGTATTGTTACATATGATTAAAAATGGATTCTTTTTTACAATCGCAAGCATTTGGCACAATGGTTGGATAAAGACGAAGTGCCCAAACACAGTCTAAAACCAAATATTCATCAAAAAAAGGTAATGGTGTTTGTATGGTGGTCCAGTGCTACTACAGCTTCATGAAACCTGCTCAATAAATTATAGTGGACGTCTACTGCAACCAATTGGATGAAATGGTGAGGATGCTTGTGATTAAGCAGCCAAGATTGGTCAATAGAGACAGGCCAATTCTCTTGCCAGACAATGCTCCACCACATGTCTCACAAACTACACTGCTCAAACTGTAGAGACTGACTTAGAAACTCTCTGTCATCCACTGTATTCACCAGACCTTGCACCAGCTGACTACCACTTCTTCCAGGCTTTAGACCACTTCTTGCAAGGAAAAATATTCAGTTCTCAACAAGCTGTGGAAAATGCCTTTCATGATTTCATTGACACTCATTCTCCAGGCTGCTTTGCTGCTGGCATAAACAAGCAACCGTTCAGATGGCAAAACTGTCTATAGTTAGGCGCAATTTTTATCTTTGATTAATTGTACTGCTTCTTCTTTGAGATATAATAAACTACACTTTCGATTCGAAATTGGATGTTTCATATTTAATGACCCAATTTGCTGATCTGATGTGCAGAAATGAGTACATTAGCTAGGAAGTGTGCCTTGTCAGCTTTCCAGGCTACCCATCTCAGGACAGCTTTGTTTTTCTTGATTCATTCATTTTTCTCCTTTTGCCATGACATGATAAACACTACTTTCTGAAATGTGACAGTTTGAAAAAAGGTAAACTAAATCAAGACTCATGTTAAAAATGAATAGGCTGAAGAAATTGGCTGTCTTGTCAGAAGGCAGGGTTTTTGAAACATTAAAAAATGCGATTTTCCCTTGAGCCCAGGAGTTCATGACTGCAGTGAGCTATGATTGTACCACTGGACAATCAGAGCAAGACCCTGTCTCTTAAAAAAAAAAAACAAAACTATATATATATAAAAAGAATGAGATCTTTGACATGAACAGAGTTTATTATTTTAAACATGGGAAAAATTAGGCAATAATATACACAGATGTAAAGATTGATAAACATGTTTCTCTCCTTTACAAATATCAGAGTCATTTGTATTAATTTATTCAAGGAGAATGTGCTGCTAAGTAGGCTGCCGTTAATTGCTATTTTTTTCTCTTTTTTTTTTTTATCGAGACTTGAGAAGGTAAGCTGTTAATTTCTAGTAAGGAGTCTAAGGAACTTCAAATCATATAATTTTGGAATAAATAGATCAAAAAGATCTTTTGTCTTTCAACAGTATTAGGATAGTTCTCTAAATATAGGCAAAGCACTGAAGAGTTCCATAGAAGGTGACTAACTATAAATGTATTATACATGACTGGAAAGAAATGGCAAGCAAGACTTCAGAGCTGAGCTATCTTGATATTTTTATCCAGTGTGTGGGGTGTTACACATGCATCACAGCTATAATAGAGCTATCACATGGATCATCTGAAAAACAAGATAGAGATGTTTTAAAGGCTTCTGTGCTTGATTTCTTAGTCAGACCTGAGCTGTATTACTTGGCATTCAACGACTAAAATCAGAATCCAGATATTAAAAGGTGAATTATTTGAAATAGTTGAGTTATAACAGAGAAGTAATTTATTTGAAATTATTTCAGGAAATGGAAGATAAAGTGACCAGTCCAGAGAAAGCTGAAGAAGCAAAATTAAAAGCAAGATATCCTCATCTGGGACAAAAGCCTGGAGGTTCAGATTTCTTAAGGAAACGATTGCAGAAAGGGGTAAGTTCTCATGTATAATCTTGAAATGCTTAATACCTGTGAACTCAGTGTGCTAACAGATTGTGAAATGAGTGCATATGTAGTGCTATGCCTTATCAGGTGTGTGTGGATGATTTTTTCCCAGTATTTTACAGTTTATTCTATAAATATGCATGATAAGAATCTATAGCTCTTTAACATGTTTAATTATAAACTATTTCAAGCATGTAGAACAATGCAAATAAAGGTATAACAGAACCCATGTATACACCACCCAGATTTAATGTTAATGTTTTGCCATGTTTACTTCAGTTCTATCTTTGTAAGAAAGAAAATGTTGTAGATACAGTTCAAGCTTACCTATCCTATGTGTATATATAACCCCTTCCCTCCATCTCTCCAAAAGCAACCACTATCCAGAAGCTGGAATTTATCTTTCTGCTCTTGTTAAATTTTTACCTATATTGAAGGTTATTCCCACACAACATTTAAAGACTTAAAATGCATTTTATTTGGATGAAGTCATCACTTATAAAAGCACGGCTTACAATCTCCTTTATGTAATATGTTTCACAGTCAGATACTCTGATATAATTTATATGTTGTAGTTTTAGTAGTGCAAATTACTGAAAACATTTTTTTCAGAATCTTGCTGTGCTTTATGAGGTAGATACCATTATTTCTCAATAATGAGATCTGAATTGAAATAATGCTGCCTGTTTGTTCGTTAAGTTTTTCCTTCTAACCCCTTCTAGAACAATTTTTTTCTGTAAAAAATTAGATTCAGCTTTTGCTTAAGCATATTTAAATTTACCATACAGGGAAAGATGAAATATTAGTTATGGAAGAGAATTGTTTATTTACTAAGATGCCAAATCATGTTTCTCCTTAAATACTTAAATATGCTGGTACCTGCTGCTTGCTTACAAAAATGTGCCTCTGTGTGTATATTTTAGCTATAGTTATATGAATTGTTTTCCCAAATAAACCAAATTCCAAAAGAATATTTTAACAAATATTTTAACATTTTAAAGTGGCAAAAATAGAATGTATTTTTAATTTTACATGAAAGAATAACATTCACAGCTTTGAAATAATAGGATGACAAGGGAAAATTATACCAAATGTATAAAAATGTAAAACCCTGTATCATGAAACATAATCAAGTTGGGAAATTATTATAAAAATGGTAGTTAATATCTATAATACATAAAAAAGAACTTTAAAATATAAAAGAAAAACATTAAAATGTTCCTGGATAAAATAGAAGAAATATAATTATTAAACACAGAAAGATGATAGAAATCAATGAAATGTAAATTATATCGTAGTGTACATATGACTAAATTAGAAAAATATTTAAAATAATACCTATTGGTAAGGTTGAAGTTGAGTGAAACTAATATGCTCTTTATTATGTTTAAAACCTTAAAATTAATATTGTCATTTTGGAAAGAGGTATGGATCAAGATTTATAAAAGTCTTCCTGGTCTTTGAATGAATAATCTCTTATGAATTAATCTAAAGGTATACTGCAATATAAGGAAAAAATATTCAGGTTTGAAGATATTCCGTGTTGCTTTAACTATAAATGGAAGCATCACCACTATCCAACCGCAGGAAAATGGTGAAATAAATTATAGTAAGTCAACAAAATAGAGTATTAAAACATAATTATAAAGATCATAATATAGGGGTAAATAGAAAAGCAGGATGAGAACTATGTTCATTATGCATCTAGCTATGTAGAGTGTACATATACCAAGTCTAATTATAAAACAGTCCCATCAGGTGTCTTTTTAGTTATGAAATAAATTATATAATCTTGACTATTATATAATCTTGTGACTATTCAATTGGGTTTGGGATTTGATTGATTATGTGTTTAGGAAATGATTCCTTTGCTAATCTCTAGCATAATTTAGGCTAATGGGCTTTCTTTCAATATTGGGGCTGTTGTAATTTTCCTTTAGCTTTCAACTATTTGTGACTTTAAGTGTCTTCAAGTCAGAATTTATACACATTGTATTTTGAAGTTGGTGTTGCAGTTGTAAATAATCGAGAATGAAAAACATACCAGTTGAAACAATAATTATATAGAATTTGAGAAGTGAACTCTTCAATGATTATGTATAGTACCAGAATGTCAGTGAATAAGTTCTTTAATATTAGGAAAATGAAGTTTGATTAAAAAAAAAAAAAAGTCTGGATAATGGGCTTCTGGGTTTTAGTTTTTCTGTGTCACTAGTTAGGAAGCTTGGCAAGTTACCTTGGCATCTTTAAACAGTATACTCTTCATTTGAGACGGTTGGATTTGACATTATTATATTGGGTTCCTTTCTGTGTTGTACTCATTAATGTTATTGTGAGGTTAATATTATATGTTGTTATTATTAGCTTTTAACAGTGACTACGTAGACTGTCAGAACTGGGAGGGATATTAAGAAGCAACCTAGCCCATGTTTTTTTCATATTTATGGAGTTTGTGAAGTCCAAAGAAAATGGAGGGTCCAGTTTTAAGAAACATGGCTTTAAAGTTAAATATTGTCATTTTAGGTGATGGCTTAGGGTCAGTGCAGTACCAATATAAATATGGCCTATAAATTTGGGTGGGAGGAGGAGGCTTTTATACGATTTTCATCCAGATCATCCAGAATTCGTTTTGTTAATTTTTAAATACTTTCATTTAAAACTCACAAAATTTAGACAAAATAAGATTCTGACAAAATAAGAAATTTAATAGGCCACTAGTCTGTTCTCCTCCAGTGGCTGCTGAACTCAGAAGCAGAGCAGGTTTTGGTTTTGGTTTTTGCTTTTGTTTTTGAGACGGTCTTATTGCTACTCAGACTGGAGTGCAGTGGTGCCATCATAGCTCACCATAGCCTCTAAATGCTGCTAGCCTCAGGCATCTCCCTTCTGAGCCTCCTGAGTAACCAGAACTACAGGTTCGAGCCACCATGCCTGGCTAATTTTTTATTTTTTGTACATGGGGTCTTGCTGTGTGGTCCAGGTTGGTCTTGAACTCCTGGCCTCAAGCATTCATCCCACCTTGGCTTCCCAAAGTGCTGTGATTACAGGCACCTGGTGATTACCACACCTGGCCAGAAGGAGTTCTTTAATATAGTACATCAAAAATTCTGAATTTCTTTCTCTCCACTCATTTTAAAACATGCAGAAGTGCAGCTGCAACAAGCCTGAGAAGGGCCTAGTCCAAGTTTCCTTGTTCCTAATCTGTATGGTACATGTGTAGTGACATATGAAAAGCAGTTTCTAACTTTAGACCCTTTGGCCATAAGGCCAGATCTGGCTTATCAAAGAATAGTCCCTGGAGGGAGGCAGCTGATGAGACCTTTTCCGAGTCCACTCAGTAGTCTTGTTTGTACTAAGTTCCCAGTTATTTCATTTTATTACAGGAGGTATCCCTGAAGTCTCTAAGAGAATATTTATATATATATATTTTTCCCTTTGTCCGGGCCCACATTTCATACCTGGTTTATTTCCTTTTGCCAACCCCAGACTGAAGTTAAATTCCCCTGCTTTATAGCACCTTATCTACTTAACATAGTATTATAATAGTGGCTTTACTTGACTGTTGTCCACCTTTGTGTCTGTGTCCAGCTCTCACATGGTGACTCATGTATAGCAGGCATTCAGTAAAGGTGGGCTCAGCACGATAGGTGTAAGTGAGAACCCAGGCATATTCATCTGTTTTCAACTGTAGAACTCAAGTAGATTAGTTATATTAATGTTGATCTTCAGCTCTCATCACAATTTATATTTTAGTGATAAAGGCCAACTAAAAAGAGCAATAATTGTACTTATTCAGTGTCTTAAGTGATAACTAATTTATACTGAGTTTTCTTCCATTACTCTAACATTTATATTTTTACCTTAATTTTGATTTTAGTGAACTACGTAGTTCAAATAAATATGATTTAAATTCTTGCAGAAAAGCTCATCTTAGACAAGAGAGTGCTAGCAACTATAAATAATAGTTTTAATAACTAAGTTTGATTGGATTTGGGCAGCGCATCCTCTAGGTAAGTCAATGAATTGTGTGTTTTATTTACAAATTTATTTAAGCAACAGTTTGACCCTGGTGGTTCTGTTAGTAAATCAAAGGTAAATCTGTTTTACTTTGAGTCCAGGACTTTTGATTCCAGCCTGAAGAGGAAGTTTTTGCCTGACTTCTTAATTGTTGACTTATGCAGGAACTCTATACAGAGACATAGCTATTTCGTTTTTAATAGCTATAGCTATTTCTAATTAATATTCTTGTTTAAATTTTTTAGGTCAACCTATTTTATACTGACAGTATAGAGTCACATCTACATGTTAAATCAGCGTAGTTACATATGAAAGCTTTTAAACTCTAATCTGGATTCTTTTTTTTTTTTTTTCTTGTAGCAAAAATATTTTGATTCTGGGGATTACAACATGGCTAAAGCAAAAATGAAGAACAAGCAACTTCCTGCTGCAGCCCCGGATAAGACGGAGGTCACTGGTGACCACATTCCCACTCCACAGGACCTCCCTCAACGGAAACCATCCCTTGTTGCTAGCAAGCTGGCTGGCTGATTAAAAGAGCTGAACTGCATGAATCTTCTAATTCCCATTATTTCTCCTTAATATGTTACTTATCCTCTTTTTATTTACTTTCACTAAGTCATTTGAGACTGACAGCTTTGCAGGTAGCAGTAGTGTGTGCTGCTATTGTAAGGGAATAAACGTGTAGAGTTTTTGATTAGTTTGACAGTGCACTGATGAAAAGGACATGTTAGAGTACATAAGTAATCTACTTGAAAATAATTGTACATATTACCTAACTCCTAGTATAGGGCTGGTTCCAATAAGTAACAAGCAAGTTTTAATGTTTGGCTTTCATTACTTCATCTTAATTATAGCTTTGTATGTTACTCTTATTTAATATAACTTATATTGTATGGATTTCTTCTGTATTTTCCTTTTGGATTTTGTAAAACAGATGTTTAAGACCACAAGTTGGAAGAGGTCACATATTTCAAACACAAATAGATGGGGCTCTGAAAGATTTGTATCTCTGTGCTTGAACTTGAATGGCCTTAAACCTGTTTCAGCTTTAACAGTAGAATTTTACTTGGGCAATATTTGCCTTCTTGGTGTAACTTATGTGACTCTAGTGCTTAACAGCTCCTGGTGAAGCTAGTAATCTTACTCAGTTCTGTAGTTTTAGAATACCTTTTGTTGTTGAAGATGTGAATGAAGTGTGCATGTGCATCGACTGTTGAATTCACTTTTGTGCCATTTTTGTAAATACAATCGTTTTGCACAACCTCTCACAAATGTCTGTATTAATTTCACATATTAACAAGTAAATGTATACTATCACATGGGCCATTAAAAAAAAAGTAAATGTGCCAACCAGAAGCACAAGAGTTTCTACACAAAACTCTGTATGTCATTACAGCTTTTGTATAATAAGAGTAGTTTACAATTTCAGGCTTATAGAATACCAAACTGAAATCTTAGTTTTGTCTGCCATAGATGTAAGCTTTTCATTTGTTACCAGTATCCATGACATTCAGTGGCCTTGTGCAAATATGATATGTTGCTTAGGCATATCTTTTGTCCTATGCAGAACTTTCATTTGGACTTTTATGAAAGCAATTCATATAATTTATATAAACCTTTTTAATGTAGAAACTTTTTACTTCCACACTCAATTTTGGAGACACTAGAGTAAAAGGCTTCTATAGTCTGCCTTCTGTGCACCGACACCCGTCCCCCACCCCCACTTTTTTTTTTTTTTTTTTGGTGCTTTTTGGATTCAAATGGTATTGGGCTGTTTGGTTATACGGAAGCATAGGATAGGTGTCTATGTCCTTACTCTTGAAATTTGCTCTGCTGAGTGCTGTATTTTATAACATAATAATGATGTTTTCCTTCTAATTTCTCAGTTGTTAATTAATAACTCTTAATCCTTTAGTATTACTAATATTTGACAATTAAATAAAAGAAATTTTATAAGGAAACAAATAGTTGAGAAGACTGGCCCAGGAACCTATGTCAAGATGAGCTGAATTTTGGTAAATAATTTTAAGTAATTATGATGAGCTAAGTGAATTAATTTTGTGACAATTAGAGTAATTTACATGACAGGTCAAACTCATATTTAAAATATTTAGATATTTGCTTCTGTAGATGTTACTTTAATAAAATACCAATTTAATTTTACTTGTAGTTCATCTAGTTAGTAAGAACTTTAGCAGATTTTATTGGGACAAGCTTACTGCTCTTTTGGGACCTCTTCCTGTAAGTTGTTGTAATGTTGTAGCATGATAATCAGGATCAGTAGCCTGAGCTGATACTATTTTTCTCCTCATCTCTGACTTGCACAGAGCCTCCCCTCTTTTGGGTCCAGGCATCTTTTCTGGATCTTGGTTCCATTTGTATATTTGCTTTCCTATGATCCCAAATCATAGTAGATGGTGCCTTGAACATAGCATCTGCACTTAAAGGCTGCCTAGTGCTCTGAGGAAAGCTTGCTAATTATTTTCTTGCTCTACCCACCCCAAAAGGCAGAAAAGCAGCAAAATCAGTACTGTGTTCATATGTAATTTTAAGGATCAGTTATATATAAATGTATTTGTAATGAGAGCAAGTAGGTTATTCCATAATATGTATACTCATTATAGGATCAATTTAAGAATTTTAAAATATCCCAAAGTAGAATTTCCGTGAGATCTCATCTTTTGTTTCTTCATGAATATTTGCAAGCTATCACCATTAAATTCGTGCATCAAAGAATAATCTGAAAGATCAGAGAGACCATGTTATTCCTGACCATGATAGGATGACTCCTGTGGTTTGGGACAAGTGACATAACGTCTGCTTGATTTTAGTTTGTAAAATACACTGCTAATATTTGACCTACCTCAAAACTTATTGAGGATCTGTGAAATGTTAAGTGCCCAAAATAAAATATTGTTGTCTTTTTATTAAAAGTAAATCTCCTCATTAAACCAACCTGCCTTCTGTAAAGTCACAGTGCTTAAGTCTCAGGATTTTTCATTAGGAAAGACCTGTCATTGAGGATTTGTAGGTTTAATTGCTTGGCCTTCATTATTGGTGCTTGAGATAGGTTTTAGCTTTTTCTATTTTTTTGTTCTGCCTCAAAGCTCAGTTTATTTGAAGACATTTTTGAAGGCTGTTTGATCCTCACTTGAATGGAGATTTTGACTAGCCAAGTTTAATTGTCCATTTCTATGATTTCAAAGTTGTGGTTTGAGAAATGGCTAATTTTAATCATTGTCCTGTTCATCGCAAATTAATGTTGGAGTAAACTTAAGTTGGAGATAAATACTTCATGAAAACTGGCTAAAGTCTGAAATAAATTACCTGTTTCATGTCCAGTAGCTCCTACTTTTCATAGTATAGTTTTGAGAAATATTTCATTCTTGAAGGCAGCATCTCACTAAAACAATTATAGTTGTTGGCAAGTTGGAAATAGTAAAAATTGTTTTGATAAATTGGAAGGAACATGTTTATAGTCTACAAGTTCAATAATCTTGTGCTGTTGACCCAAAAATATGTGTTAACTGTTCATCAAGGCAAGCCTGGTAAAGGCTTTACTTGTTACTACTTCAACAGTTGGAATTAGTTGCTCTTTTTACTTGATGAAATAAAACTATACCTCTGAATATTTATGGCTGCTTTTTACTAAATCAGACTTTTATTCTTTCTCAGTCCAAATTAGTTTAGTGAAGTTTTATCAAAACTTAAATGTGATACCGTAGTCCCCCTTTATCTGAGGCAGATACGTTACAAGACCTCTGATGCCTAAAACCTTGGATAGTACTGGACCCTTTATATAGTATGTGTTTCCTATCTGACAGCCAAGATGGCTACTAAGTTACTAATGGGCAGGTACCATAGCCTGGATACACCAAAGTGATGATTCATGTCTCGGATGGCACAGAGCAGGAGGGCACAAGATTTCATCATGCAACTCAGAACAGGATGCAATTTAAAACTTATGAATTATTTCCAGAGTTTTCTATTGAATATTTTCAGACTGAGGTTGCTACACATAACAAACCATGGGAAGTGAAACCACGCGTAAGGGAGGACTATTATATCTACTCAAATTTTGCTCTAAAATTGGTATTTGGTGGTCATGAGCAGATAACCTATGGGAAGAGCATGTCAGAGTGGTAACCAAAGCAGTTTCTCCAGTGGCCTTTTCGCATTCCCCAACAAACATATTCCACTTTTCATTTTCCTTCCTTCACCTCGCTTTGCCTCACTCCCTCATCCCTAGTTATCCCTTAAGCCCACTGATGGCACTTATTAAATGGTGTTTAGGGCTGATGAATGATTGATTCTTAATATCTTTTCCAATATGCCACAATTCAGGACACATTTTTGATTTTCTAAAATACTGTCTTAATCTGGATAATTACTAATTTGAGCCACTGTTCAATTCTATCTCAGCATGCACTGCCAGTCTTCGCCCATCTCTTTTCTCTTACTGATCCCACCACAACTTGTAAGATTGGGATCAAAGAAGTCTTACTCTGTTATTGTTATAAAAACACTGATTTTATACTGCTTTACTAGTTTCAGCGTTTTAAGTAGGTAGGCCTATAGGGTTTATTCTGCAAATCACTGGTGGTCATGATAGCCATAAATGTATGTTTGTATTATGTTATTTATCAACTAAATAGTTGGAAGAAAACATCTCATTTCTTTAATATTATGCCCTTAAGTCTGTTACTGCATCTCCAGGATTTGTGATGCAAGAGGGCACTTTGCCTGTATTTAAAAGGGCCAAGAGTAAATGCCTTTCTTTGTTAAACATGTCTATAGAGTTGGCAGTTAATGCTGAAATTTGTCAAATAGCCCTTCCAAAATTATACTTGTGAAATATACAAAAAAATAAACTATCTACCTAATTTCTATTGATGTAATTTGCAGTTTTGTCTTATTTAAGTGTTATATTTTTCAGCATACTTTTTATGAAGTTGATCCCTTTAGATTTCAGCTACTACTCTATGTAGAAAGAAGTTGACTATTGTAGTGTTAGGTTTTGTTTTAACTTAAATAACGTGTTAATGGTATCCTAGCAGTCTTAACTTTTTTATTTGTAAAGGCTTTGTACTTAAACATGTGCAAATTGTCTTTTCCATCTCATGTTTAAAGCACTGTAGTACAATAGTATTGGGGTATAGAAAGATGAATGAGACAGCTTACATTCTGAGAAATGAAATATATATACAGCAGGTCCTCAAATAACATTTTGTTCAACAGGGTTTTGTTATAACAATGAGAAAAAAAAATCAGTTCCCAGCTGGGGTCAATGTGTGGAGTTTGCAAGTTCTCCTCATGTCTGCTTGGGGTTTTTTTCTGGGTACTCCAGTTTCCTCTCTCATCCCAAAGATGTGCGTAGTAGGTTAATTGGTATGTCTAAATTGTCCCAGTCTGAATGAGTGTGAGGGTGTGCGCTGAGCTGTTGGGGCAGGCTCCAGCCACCTGCCACCTGCACCCCTGAACTGGAATAATTGGGTAAATAATTATTTTGTTTTTATTAATCTTTCTTAAATGTATGTATAGCTCACATTTATTTCAATGTTTAATATTAGAAATGTTTTGACCGTTTAGAAGTTTTGTGAGGTTTTGGAGACCAGAAATATGCCATAGGAATTTAACTGTTGTTTATATCAGTTAACCTACTGTGAAATTGGTTTTGTTATACATCATTTCACTTACAGTTGCAGATTCCAAGAACCTATGAACAACATTAAGTGAAGACTTAACTCTATGTATATAATTTAATGCAAGGTAGAAAATACTACATTCTTTAAGAGAGGAAGAAATAGAGTTCCAGGAAGTCTAGAGGGATGAGTTACTCAACTTACAGGATGAATAGAATGAGTGGTAGATCAGGGAAGAGTTTTAGAGATGATTTGAGAGATGGGTTACTGTAGGGGTCGGGGCAGGGAGGTAGAAGCGAGGAAGAAGAGCATTTTAAATAGAAGGAATGTTATTTTCAAAAAGGCAAGGAGTTGGGAAAATAGGACCTATATAAGGAAGTTTGGTGGGAGAACATGGCATATGCAGGAACTTGATTTTTCTCCCTTAAACCTGTTCTTTCTTCCATTTTTTCAACTCGGTAAATGATACCACCATGCATTCACCCACTCAGGTACTCACACCAACCTTGGAATCATCCTTAGTTCCTCCTGTGAGGACACAGTGACCAACATCCACCAAAATATGCTGGATTTGTCCATTTCTCTTCACTGCTGGCACCGCATCCCAAACCACTAATACTCCTCCCTGGACAACTGCCATAGCTCCTAACATCGCTTTCCGCTCCTGCTCCCGCGTCCACATTATGCAACCTGCCCCGAAACCCTGCTTCCGTTCTTAGTGTAGCAGCCACAGTGAGTTTTTAAAAATGTACATCATATATAACCTCTAAAACCCTTGAAGGTCATTCCTGCCTGTGTTCAACTGTTGTTTCTTCTCCATTAAGCACTTCCCCTGGTTCGTAGCTTGTCTAGCTCTTTTCCATTCTCATTTCAGCTCAGCTTTTAACTTCCTTGGAGCTCTAATTATTGCATGGCATCCCTAGCACCTGGAAACAGTTTGTACATACTCAAATACTTGTTGAATGAACAAAGTGAAATGGAATATTAAGTGGGAAACCAGATTAAGGACTTGGATGCAGAGAGAGATTTGATTCTGGGTCCAGGCCTTTCTACTCAATGTTTCTATGAATGAAAAAAATGTTGAAGAGCTTTGCTCTCATAAGCCTCACACATGACTGAAATTGGTATACCTGATTTTCTATCATAAGGACATACTAAGTGTTCACTGCTTCTCTGCTGGTGTGTGATCATAACCTTGCAAGCGTTCTGTATCTGATTTCCAAGGCTTCTTACTACCCCGTTACCAGTAACTTAGTAAGGCTGATTGGAGTACCGTGGGCCCCAGCTTTTCTGCATCTATACAAGCTAATATTTCTAATAACTTTGTCTATAAATGTAAGTCACTAGTTGAGTTATTACAGAGATGACCACTGTAGAGCAGCTAAATTTTAATTTAAGGATAAAGACCTGAGGCAGAGACACCAGTGAGCAGCTTTCTGTCAGAACAAGCCTGTAAGTTACAGAACACTAATAATTATATCTTCCTTAATTCTCAAACACTTATAGAGAAGCTGCAATCACTATAAATATACTTGATAAAAGAAAGACTTAATATGTTATTTTTAGAAAATTGGCAGACACTGCTGATTATAAATGTCCGACTTGATACCTATGAGTTAGGTCGGTGGCACAAGTGTTACCAGCCAGGATAAGAGGATGGTTATAGGCAAAACAAAAAGTACTAAAGAAAAACCAAAGATACAAAGGAGAAAGGAGGGCAAGAGCTGGGATGATCAGCCTTGGCATGTCTTTCAAAGAATCAGTGGGTGAGTGGCTAGAGGTCAGGTGAACAAAAGACACTGAATGACCCTAGTGCTATCCACAGGAGAGGGGCAATAATGAGGTCATTTTCCAGAAGAGTATGAAGGGTAGAGGTTTGAGAAGTGTGCTTAATGGTTCAGAAGAATCTTTACAACTTTGTAAAAGCATGTATGTACATTAACTGACCTAGAAGGATCTCTAAATTTAAAAGTGGTTTCTTTGTGATCATTGCTTAAATTCCTAACTATTTTTATAAGAGAACCGAATGGAGCAAATGCTGTCAAGCAGAAGGCTCAACCACTGGGCGAAGAACGATAGAACTGAAACTTGGTTCTAAATTAAATTCCTATGAGACTTCTTTTTTTGTTCCTTCCATCTTTTCAGTCAAAATTATGCTTGTATGTGACTCTGAAGTAAAGTAGTACGGAAGAACATAGTGAAAAGCCAAGAATCACAAAATACACCTCCCTGCCACCAAGTTTAGCTCCCTAAAGGGAGAACTACTTGGAATAAATACCCAGTCTATTTGTGTTTTCTGATAGTTGCCTCCATACATCTCAGTAGCATTTTATACCACTATTTCTTGTTTTCTTAATTTAACTTTAGACATAAATGAATGACTGATAGGTGAAGATTTAGCTCACAACACTTCCCACCTCTCTTTCCCACCCTCCTCCTGGTATCATCACTGCTTTTGATTCCTTTATAAGCTTCCTTTACAATGTTTAATAATACAATTTCACCTTTCTTATTCCATTCGCTGTGGCCAGTGTTTCTCGGCTCTCTACTGTGTAAGATGGCAATACTGCCACCCTCACCATTCCCCTGACGCTCTTCCTTTCTTTCAATTTTTGTCATCTGTTTTTTTACAATTATGCTGTCGAGCTGGATTACACTGGCCTTCTATTTTATGATTATTAGTAGTGCTCCCAACTTTATAGTTCACTGAAGATCACAGTTTATACTATGATTACATTTCCCTATATAGCTTTTTGTTTTTCCTGGTGATTCTAATTATTTTTCCTCTTGTACTTTTGGCTTCTATCATAGCCACAATTATTTTAATCTCCTATCATCAGAGTCTTCCTTTTGCTACAGAAAACTCCCCTGGAGGCCACTTCTCCCTTGCTTCAATCTGAGCTTGTTGCTTTCTTATCATAATAAACAGCTGTCATCCTGGGACGTGGCTGCTCTCCTGAGCTGAGTCCGTTATTTTCTGGATTCCATGTATGGCAGCCATTGCTTTTTGCCTATGTCTTAGGTCAGGTTCCCTGGAAGAAGTAGAAGTTCTTTATTTAAAAAATGTATATGTGATAGTTACATATACATCGTAAGTGTCTTTCCCTAATCTGTGGCTTGTCTTAGTTTGTGGTATCTGTTAATACCCTAATACTTATATTTTAGAACTTAAACATTATCTTTGTGAAAAGTGAATATACCCCTTCCCCACATTATGTTAACTGTTCCATCCTCTAAGACAATAACCATTTCCATATAACACTGTTTTAGAACTTAATCACAATGCATTTTAAGTATGTTCGTTCAGTTAACGTCCCTTATAAGACAGTTACTTTATTATTTTGCCCTAGCACTTAGCCCAGTGCCTGGCCGATAAATATTTTCTGGAAAAAAAATCTATATTCTTGAGATTATAGTGCACCACTACTATACCACTTTATAATGGTCAGGGTTCTTAATCACAAATATGTAATTTTGGCTTATTATAACAGAAAAGGAATTTATCAAAAGTTACTAGATCACTTACAAACTTGTTGGAAAGGCTGGAGAAACAGTCTTGTAAATCTTCCAGGAGCAACCCCAGAAACATGTTACAGCAATGATCTGATAATGGAAACTGCTGCTGCTTGCAGTTGCTGCTTTTGCCACCAGCAAACATTGAAAACCAGGAGCCTGACTTTTAGGTAGCCAGTGTTGTCCCCAAAACTTGCCCATCTCTGCTGTTGTCCTTGGCAAATGGAAGTTCTGGGTAGAACCTTTTTCCCTCACATTTGCTCACTTTTGAATCCTAAGTTTTTTGTTTTTGAGACAGGGTCTCACTGTGTCACTAAGGCTAGAGTGCAGCGGAGTCATCATAGCTAACTGCAGCTTCCAACACCTGGGCTCAAGTAATCCCACTTCAGCCTCCTGAGTGGCTGGGACTACAGGCGCGTGCCACCATGCCCGACTAATTTTTCATACTTTTTGTAAAGACAGGGTCTTGCAATGTTGTTGCTCTGATTTTTTTTTTTTTTTAATCAACGGGCAGGACTAATGTGGAAATTTTCCAAAAATATAGAAAAGATGACAGGCAAACATAAATATGACAGGCGTCGTACCTTCCTATATACCTCTTCTATATAACACTGCAGTACTGTCAACTACTTTAGTGTGTGAGAACTTCGGAGAGTTATAAAAATCCAGTATCTCCTTATTTGTTTGATTCAACATGCCTTCATCATTAAACGAGGCTCTATACAGCACCACCCAGCCAGGTAGTACTGTATACCCAAATAGGTCAATACACTTTTATAGTTCTAATCTTTGAGTTATTATCCTTTCTTGATGACATCTAAGTTCATTTTGTTACCCATCAAAAATGATCTTTCAGAAGTCACTCGATTCTTGATATAGCTTTCATTGGATCCTGTAACACAACAGAATCAGGCAGTCCAGGCAGGGAGTAAATAAGTTGGGAGAGGTAGGACTCAAAATTGGGTTCATGATATCTTAAAATTGTGTAGCACAGCTGAGTTTCCAATATATTTTCTTATTTATCTTATTTGAACCCCTCAATGACAATACACATAAAAGTTGACCTTTTGCTGATTAAAAAAGATAAGCTTGGCCAAATGTGGAGTCTCATGCCTATAATCCCAGTGCTTTGAGAGGCTGAGGTGGGAGGATTGCTTGAGGCCAGGAGTTCGAGACCAGTCTGGGCAACATAGTGAGATCCCGTCTCTAAAATAAATGTTAAAAAGTATTAGCCAAGTGCAGTGCTATGCACCTGTAGTCCCAGCTACTAGGGAGGCTGAGCTGGGAGGATCACTTCAACTTGGGAATTTGAGGTTGCAGTGAGCTGTGATCGTGCCACTGCACTCCAGCCTGGGCAACAGAGTGAAACCCTGTCTGTAAAAAATATTAATACATAAATAAAAAGGGTCAGTTTTTTTACTGTTGGAGTGAGAGTTTACAGAAAGTGAAAGCAAGGGGAGGAGGCTAGAATGATCCATGTGGTAATAAATTGGAGTTGGAGACATCATTGTGAACTCATTTTTAGCTTAATATAGACATAGGTGGCTACATATAGATATGTGCACATACACAAGTTAGTATCCACACATTTCTTTGTTCTGTAGCTGAGAGGGCCTAAAAGCAACAATACTCCAGTAGCAATAAGGCCCAAATCTTGGTTTCTAATACCATTCTCCAATGAAAGGCTTCTTAGAGAAATGGTCGATTCTAAGATTGGGTGAGTAAATATACAAAATGAGCCTAGAGCATCTCATAGTGCTAGAAAGTAAGGAAGTAATCCAAAACAAAATACACACGATGGTGCGGGTATGTCAAAGGGACACAGGAGCCAACTCAAAGAGGTGGAGCATAACTTCTTACTCTAAGTTTGGGCTTCATATAGTAACTTCTTTCAAGAGTACAGTATGGAAAAGGGGACTATAGTATCAATTTGCTAGAGCTGTGGTTTAAACAACAGAAATTTATTTTGTTACAATTCTGGAGACTAGAATTCCAAGGTCAAGGGGTTGGCAGAGTTGTTTTTTTCTGAGGCCTCTTTCCTGGCTTGTAAATGGCCATCTTCTCCCTATGTGTTCACGCGGTCTTCCTTGTGTACATATCTCTGTCCTAATCGTCTGTCTCTCTCTCTCTCTCTCTCTCTTTTTTTTTTTTTTTTTTACAAAAGTTTATTCTTAAATGTACAATAGACTTCAAGACGACACTTCATTTTAGCTATAGGTGGCAAAAGATGTTATGGCAGGGAATACAGATGTTTAAATAGGAATCAAGGGTCGCTATCGCCTTATGCACAAGGAACACCTTACTTTTTGCCAGATTTCTTAATTCCACCTATGGCCAGGGGACCCTTCCCCATGGCCTTCGCTTTTAGCTCCGAGTTTCTTCTGCTCCTCTTTTTGTTTCTGCTTGAGCGCCTTATCTTCCTCGTCCTTCTCCTTGACCTGCTTCTTGGGCTGTTTCAGGGGCTTCTTCTTGCCATTTTCCTGGCCAGACATGGTGCTGCTGCCCCTTCCCCAGACCCCGCCACCACTAATCTTCTCTTTTTATAAGGACACCAGTCATGTTGAATTAAGTTCATTGACCTCATTTTAACTCCAAGTACAGTCACATTCTAAGGTACCAGGAGTTAGGATTTCAACATATGAAGCTTGCAGGAGGGGAAAAACAACTTTACAGTGAAGAAACCTGATAAACACACTACCTGAACCAGAGAATCAAGGTCAATATCAATAGGGATAAATCATGTTGATGGTATGACCTTTGATATGATGTGATGAAAATGGTACCTTACCTCTGTGTTCTTCCTCACAAAAATCTATAAGCCCAGTCTAGTCAAGACAAATCCCAATTGAGCCACATTCTACAAAATACCTGACCTATAAGTCTTCAAAATTG
Source organism: Indri indri (assembly GCA_004363605.1). NCBI lineage: Eukaryota > Metazoa > Chordata > Mammalia > Primates > Indriidae > Indri > Indri indri. Next base: position 46,269 of record RJWJ010001652.1, on the reverse strand, counting down.
TCATCAAAAACAAGGGAAGCCTGAGAAACTGTCAGCCAGGGAGATCCTAATGAGACATGATGACTAAATGTAACGCAGTATCCTGGATAGGATCATGAAACAGAAAAAGGACATTGGGTAAAATTACGGAAACCTGAATAAAGTACGGAGTTTAGTTAATGAATCGCTATTGGTTGATAAATTGTAACAAATATATATACTATACTAATATAGGATGTTAATGATAGGGGAAACTGGTCGCAGAGTATGTGGGACCACTCTGTATTATCTTCGCAATTTTTCTGTAAATCTAAAACTTGTAAAATAAAAAGTTTATTTGAAAAAAGAAAAGAGCTCACCTGACTTGCTCCAGGTTAGAACTGGGACTAGAATCTAGGTCATTTGAATCTAAGTCATTTTCACTACTCAAGAGCTTCCACCCATTGCAGCATACAATGGAGAAAAACAAAACATTGTCACATGGAAGGCAAGTAAGCCTGTGGTTATTGGAAGTAGAGGACGAGAGGGGCTAGTAAGTATTATAAAATTGAGTAATTCAGGAAGATCAAGGCAATGTAAAAGCAGGTAAGTGCTACAGAGTTGGGCTGGAAGTATTTCAAGATCCAGAAAAATCAACTGATTGAAAGAATCAGGTGCTGTAGAGCTAGGCATAGAGCTACAGAAGCTGGTCAGACAGCAGGTAGTCAGGACGTAGGCTAGAAGACTGGAAAACAAAGGACCAGAGATCAGACAGACATTTTGGAACACGCAAGATTAGACTCTAGAATTAGAGTAATAGGCACTGGGAATAAAAATAATAGTAAGGTCGGGCGTGGTGGCTCACGCCTGTAATCCTAGCACTCTGGGAGGCCGAGGCGGGCGGATTGTTTGAGCTCAGGAGTTCGAAACCAGCCTGAGCAAGAGTGAGACCCCGTCTCCACTAAAAATAGAAAGAAATCAATCAGACAACTAAAAATATATAGAAAAAAAGTAGCTGGGCATGGTGGCGCATGCCTGTAGTCCCAGCTACTCGGGAGGCTCAGGCAGAAGGATCGCTTGAGCCCAGGAGTTTGAGGTTGCTGTGAGCTAGGCTGACGCCACGGCACTCACTCTAGCCTGGGCAAAAAGAGTGAGACTCTCTCAAAAAAAAAAAAAAAATAGTAATGATAATAGTTTACATTTATAATACAGTTTACATATAAAATTTTCACATATTTATTTGATAGTGAATTAAATATTGTACTTTTTGAGTTAAGTACAGTACTTTTTATAATCCCTGTAAGCTCAGAGGTGAGGGGAGCTGGGATAGCTGGCTGGAGTCAGGGCAGGGAAGAGGGGCGATCCAAGCAGTTCCTGATACTTGTCTCCCATCTTTCAAAAGTCTTTTTGGTCAGCCTTACTCTATTCGTGTTTTGTTTTTCTGCTTCATAGCTTTGTATCCTCATGCCGCGTCTCTACATGTCCGTCAATCATAAACGATCTCCCATCATATCACCGTTTGGATCTCTCATTTGGAATTTGGAATTCTTCCCCACACACTCACGTGTCACCTATGCCCAGTACTTAGTCCTCTGAAACATTAAATATTAGGATATGTAAATGTCAATTAATGTACTATAACCAGTAACACAGCAGTTTGCTTCTGCCTCTGGAACTGGGCCAGTCTTACAGAATTAGAATTACTACTGTATGTGCTCATGCAGCATGGACTGCCCCTTCCCCTACCCCGGCAGCCGCCCTTGCAGTGAGCTCCCCCAGGCTAGGGACCTGAGAACTTTATCAACTTAAAGTTAAATACACTGTCCTCTAGCTACTCTTTGAGCCTAATCCCTTGGAAATTGTATCTATTGCTGGTTTTCATACTTCACTAACGACAAAGTGCTTGAGACTGTGAATATATACATGTAAGGTAGAAGAGGCCTCCACCAGGGCTTCCTGTTGCTTCTTCTGGCTTTTAAGTCTGCTCTTTTTCTGAATGAGGTAAGGTAAGGTCAAGAGTACACAACTCTTCTCCTCCTCCTCCTCCCCACTACCTTCCTCTTACTAGGGCCCCAAATATTTGAGTGGTCAAATGCATGTGTTCAGGAATTATAAAAGGATAGTACCAATTTCCTTTTCTCTCATCATTAAGAAAAAGCGTTCACACGTTTAAGAACTCTTTCAGATTTTTGGCTTTTTTACTCAGTATACTCAGCATTGGTCAAGTCCTCAGAGGTAGGTATTATCTGAAGGGTGAGAAAACAGAGCGGTTAGCAGTTTACCCAAGGCATGAAGAAACTGCAAGGGGTGGAAGCCGGGCCTCCAAAATCTCAGTCCAATGCTCTTTCTGTTCCGCTGGTCATAGCTACACATGTGTTCTCTTTTTATGTATGGGTGTAGAAAGGGGGAGACCAAGAAATATGAAAGAAATTTGGTTTTAGAATGGGAAGAAACAGAGACAATTCCGTAGGACTTTAGACTCTGTAGCCATTCCCTCTGGCGTTTCTGAGGAGATTGTGGGCCAGCGAGCAAGAGGAGGAGAGGTCTGGCCCCTTCTCCCTCCTGCCTTTCAGGGAATGGTCTTTCTTCAAATACACATGCCCCAGCACACGCGTAACCAGGAGCCCAGCTGTGAGAGTTGTTCTTCATAGAAATGGTCCTAGATTACCACGACAGGCACTGGGCACCACTTGCAGTTCAAAGAAATAAGTGAGCACAGTAAAAAGAGGCTGGGATTAAAATATATATATATTTAATATATATATATGAGGATTATTCAACCAGAAACAAAAGTGAGGGTGGGAGGAGATAGAGGGTGAAGACAGCGGGGGGTTGGGGGAAGAAAGACACTCTGCCTGATGTGCAGGGCTAACCGCTAGGAGAGTGAGGGCTTTGACCTTTTAATACAGAGTTAAATTGCAGGTATAGATTTTCCACTTAGCCCTGGCATTTTCAGGTGGCACCATGAAGCCGACAATCACCAGGGGGGAACAGGACGGGAAGGAGAGCTGGGACAGAAGGTTAGCTGCACCTCTGCAAACGCGCAGGTCTAGGAAAAAGACTCCTGGGCGGTCCCCTGGGGGTATCTTGTTTCAAGGTCGCTTAAGTTTCTGTAGCCTAGGACCGGCCCCTAATCTGTGGCATCATGAGACTGCTGCAGATGCCGAGGTGTTGGGAGTGACCTTGGTGATCCATCTTCACCTCAAATTCCCGGTCCTGCACTGCCCAGCTTTCAGGTCACTGCTGTTGACAAGGCTACTCCGGAGTTCTAGGTTATCTTCTGGCCCTAAATCCGCTTCCTAGAAATGCTTGGGAGAAAAGAGAAGCAGCCTAGCAGCTCCTAGTCGTTCACCTGGACACAGTGACAGCCCTGCTGCCCCTGCCCCTGCCCCTGCCTCGGATCGGGCTTTTCTTTACGGTCCAGGGCTCGCGGCGTCCGGGTTGCGCCGCGCCCCCGGGCGGGAGTCCTGGGCGGGTTTCTGAGCCACGGAGGCGCAGGCTGGTAGGCTGATGCTGCTCCGTGCCCGCAGCCGATGGGAGGCAGCGTGAGCCCGAGAGAGCCCGGAGCAGCCGCGGTGGCAACGCTCGGGCGCAGCCTCCTCCCGCTCCCACAATGCACAGGGCGGCGGCGGCGGCAGTAGCATCACGGGCCGCCGAGGTGGCTGAGGCGGCGGCGGCGACCCGGAGGACCCGGGGCACGCGGAGCGCTCGCGGCAGCTCGCGGCGAGCCCGAGAGTGATGGCGAGGCCCCCGCGGGCCGCCCGCGCCTGAGGCGCCCCACCCCGCCCCGCCCGGCGCGGCCCGCCCAGCCCGGCCCAGCCCTGCCCTGCTCCCCGCCGGCGCTGCCGGGCGCTTCCTAGTCGGCGCGGGCGGCCGCCCAGGCGAGGTGCGGCCTCCGCACAGGCGGGGGGCGTCGGCTCGCGGGGCCCGCCATGGCCGCGTCGGAGCTCTACACAAAGGTAACGCGCCCCGCCGGCCGGCGCCCTGGGGAGGGGCCCGCGCCGCCAGCTGTCAGGCTGGGGAGGGGGCGGGAGCGCGAGGGCCCGGGCAGGCCCTGCCTGCACCCCCGTTCCAAGCGTTTCAAAATCCTCGGCCCTGCGCGCCTGTCGTTCGCTGTGGCACCTTCCTCTTTTGGGCGTTGATGATTAAGGCAGTCGAGGGTCGCCTGTCTCCGGGGTCTCTCAGACCCCCTGCTGCGCTTCTTGAGCTGGGGGCAGAGCAGTTTACGAGTGGAAAGGGGGCCACCGTGTGTATGTGGTAGGGCTGGCCTGGGCCAGATAGCCTAGTCCCCTGGTTTGGCTGAGGAAAAATCCCGGCTGGTGGGAGGTGATGATCTGGTGGATCTGATGGTCTCTCTCGTGGGGACACGCGCTTAAAATAACGTCCCGTGTTGGCATGCGGTGCCACTTCTACCGCCAGCCAACCTTTCTGTGAGGTTATTTGGATTCCTGCAAACGGTGGCCAGTTGATTTTTACCTTTAGCTGCCCGGTTTCAGATTGCTGCCCTGGGGTGGTTGAGCCCCTGGGGAAGATGCCGCCAGATAAATGCGAGCTGATTCACCGGCTGGGATGGTCGGTACTCATTTGTCGGTACTCATTTGTCGATGGGAGTTTGCAACCTGCGTGTAATTCCGTAGAGCCTTGTTAGCCTCCAAGTCTTCACCATCCTCTAGGGCAAGCCTTTTTCTTCTGGATTTAGTTTAAGGGAAGTGGCAGCCTTTTCTTTTTTAAACTGGCACTAATATTCTCAGGCTCTGGTAATCCATGAATGGCATATTTTGGAGAACTGTCCCTTCGAAGACTGTTCTGAAAATTGGTCTTGGGCAGTGTGTGAATGTGTGTAATCATGGCATTTTATCCTATAGCTCATGTGTAGGTAAGCGTTTTGCCAACTCTTGATTACCTCTAATTCCAGTTAACAGAATTGCCTTAATTTTTCAAGTTAGCACTTGTAATAGAATCTTCATTTAGGTTCCTGGCATCATTGATTCCAAATATGACTCAAGTAATCCCAGGGATCAAGCTGCAGCATGTTACAGAGAAAAGAGATCTGGACTGGGCGTCAAGAGACACGGATTCTAGCCTGGACATTTTCACTTACTAACTGTGTGACCTCGGGCAAGTCACTTAACCTCTCTGGTTCAGTTTCCACATGTGTAAATGGAGTTAATTATACTTTCCCTGCATTCCTTACAAGCTGTTGTGAGGATCAAACTTTATAATAGTTGTGAAACCTTTTTGTAACCTATGAATTTCTCTACAAATATGAGTTATATGATTAATTCCTTCAACCATGAAATGAGAAGCTTTATTAAGCATTCTCTGGGACCTCTTTCTTTCAAACCTTAGATTTAAGAACTGCACAATTGGAACTTCTCTCTAAATTTAGTAATTTCTTTAGGCTTTTGTAGATCTCTAAGGTATGAATGAATATAATTGGAAACTGATTAAAAGTTACTTTATTATTATAACAAACACTTAATAAAGCGCTAACTTTGTGCCGGGTACTGTTGATCTATGTGTTTTAAAAGTACTAACTCATTTAATCCTCATAAGAAACTTACGAGGTATATACTAAGAAATATTAATTATTTTCACTTGAGGAAATATCAGTCTGTAAACATTCGTTACTTTGTGTAGCCACTAACTCCCCCCACCCCTCTGTGGCAAGCAGTCCATCTTTGAGCTACCTAATAGTAGGCTGCTTAAGTAGAGACTGATTGGATAACAAACTGTCGTTGGATTTTGGATCAACTTTTTTCTTCCCAAGATAATTTGGGAGAAAAAAATTGAAAAGATATTCTGATTTTTAAATTGTAAGGTTCTGGCCTTCAGTCATAGCTTTATCACAGTCTGTTTGAAAATTTGCCATTTAGTCATTGTAAAGACAAACTGTTTTAGACATCAGGATTGAAGCTGGGACTTACCCTGCTTTCTCCTAAATATACTTATGCCTTAGAATAGTCTGGTCACTTGGTTATTTGTTGGTTAATTATTTTTGTGATGTGCCTTAGCTTAATGGCAGGCATAAATATTTATCCAGCGTCCTGTGTTCCAGGTACTCTGCTTAATGTTGAGTGGTTCTAACAATGAACAAGACACAGTCCCATCCCTCAAGGGGCTTACAGTCTGCTTCTTTTTTTTTTTTTTTTTTTTTTTTTTTTTTTTTTTTTTTTTTTTTTTTTTTTTTTTTTTTTTTTTTTTTTTTTTTTTTTTTTTTTTTTTTTTTTTTTTTTTTTTTTTTTTTTTTTTTTTTTTTTTT
>RJWJ010001652.1:0-39949 GCA_004363605.1 Indri indri | reverse complement strand
TCTGCTTCTTATATTCTTGACCCACTTTGAATCTACAAAGGCATAAATAACCCACTGTTATCTCAACAGCAAGCAGACAGCTGGTATGGTATTTATTAGTAGAAGTTAGGGAATGGGTTGCGACATGGGGAAAGTTGGAATGATTCCGGAGATAAAAGCTAAGGTAGTGATTATTAGGGGAAGAGGGAAATCATTAAAAGTAGTATCAGTGGATAAACACAAGGATCTTTCCCTTGTAGAGGATTACAGGGAAGGAAGTTCTGGGGTAGATTACAAGGAAAGATGTATTAGTGACATGCCATAATTATGGTATTCAACATTGTGGTTAAATCTGAAAAGTGCCCTTTTAAAAAATGTCATTCAGATGTTAAAGGCAGATTTTGATGTGTGATACAGATCAGCTCCTATTACAGTGAAGGACAAGAGACTGTTCGATTTTTTCTTTTTAGCTAGAATGATAATGGTTTTGTCACACCAATTTCGCAGGGCTTCCATTTTATAAAATTTTCCAGCAGTATAAATATTTTAAGGTCAATAGCTAGGTTCCTTGGATATAACATTTCTAGAAACTAACATTTTGGTTAAAACATGTTTATTGATTTTTTTTTACATAACAGTTTTATTAAAATATAATTCATGTATGATACAATTCACCAATAAAGTATATAATTTCTCAGCTACTTGGGAGGTTGAGGTGGGAGGATTGCTTGAGGATAGAAGTTTGAGATCAGCCTGGGTAGCATAGTGAGATGCCATCTCTAAAAATAATTAGCCAGGTGTGGTGGCATGAACCTGTAGTCCCAGCAACTTGGGAGGTTGAGGTGGGAGGATCCCTTGAGCCCAAGAATTTGAGGCTGCGGTGAGCTATGATTGTGCCACTGCACTCTAGCCTGGGCAACAGAGCGAGATGTTGTCTCTTTAAAAAAGTGTATTATTAAATGGTTTTTAGTGTATTCACAGAGTTGTATGTTGATTTATTTTTAGGTCCACCCGCCTTGCTCCCAAAAGAATTGAAGGCAGCTATGCTATCTCATTGCTTCTTATTTTGAAAGTATTTGCTAGTCTTGACTTGCCAGTGGTGCCAGTGGATATCTGTCTCATATATTACCCATAAGTGCTTTTAGCAACTACAAGACAAGTCAGCATTTATGGAGCAGGGTTTGTCAGTTAGACCTAGAAAGATCACTAGCAGCAAAGTAATGAGTGGCATGCTAGTCCTCTTCACATGAAGTTCCCAGACACAATGGATAGCACCATAAATTCTGTGGAATGGTTATGATTACCTGAATCTGTTTAATTAGGAGGCCCCTCTCTGCTTGTGTTGTAGGCCAAAAAACAACAACAACAACAACAACAAAAGGAGGTCCTCGTGATGTGTTAAGACACTGAGTATTGTGACAGTGCAAAAACAGTTAAAACCCCACATTTGCAAAGTCATGTAAACTCTCCTAGATGAAACAGCTGTTTAGGCCAGTAGATTGTATATTTGTAACCTTCGTTTCCCACCATATTCCCTCATACCTACAGGAGCTGCATGGCCTAGATTTTTTCTGGGATAGTTCCACTTTTATACTCTATACCATTGTCCCTTCACATCATCAGTTCTGACAATTCTGCTGTTTTGGTGTTGAAGCTATATTTCTCAGACTGCTTCTGCCATCTTAAAGCAGGACAGAAATCTCATCTCTGATCATTGCTGTGATGTGGAGTTTGGCAAGCACATTAGTGTCCCCAAGTCTTCTGTCATGCCCCTTCCATTCATATTTTCTCCTGATGTCCCTAGGCCTGTTAATGACACCGCTATTGTCCTAGTCCCTCAGGTTGGAGACCTCAGCATCATTTCTCTTGTCTGTCACATTCTGTTTCTTCTGTATCAATTCTAATTTCACTTGACATCTAGCTGACAGTTCAGATTCTGAACCCCCACTATCACTTTTTTCTCTCTCTTATTGACTCGTACAAATTTATGTCTTATTATAATTACTGTATTTGTGTGTATGCTTACCAATCCCACAATACCATAAACCCCCTGAGATGCCATTTTGTTCACTTCCTGTAGAGTTAGTGCAATGTCTTACATGGAATAGCTGTTCATTGAATATTTGTTGAATGAATGAATGAACGAGTGAATACTTAAGCAGGGGAGGGACAAATTGAAAAAAATTGTTTGAGATGATTAGTCCACTTGTAGGAGCGAAGCAGGGTATAAAGAAGCAGTTAAATAAGTAAACACGTTTTCAGGCACATTGAACAGGATGAGTAATAGAACGGGGAGCCAGGGAGAACAAGGGAACTTTCAGGAAACAAAATGTGAAGTGATGAGGGTCTGGTAGACATGGGCAGAAGGTGTGGGAGAAGGGGGGCAAATCTGAGAGACAGTTCTCTGAGATAGATTAGCTATAGGATGGGAAGGAGAGGGAATATTATCTAATGCCAGTAGCTCCAGCCTTGGAAACTGAAAGTTAATTCCTATTTCATCATGAATTTTTACTGACTCTGGAACTTGAAGGCTACTAAAAAATACTCCTTTAAACTGTTTGGGCAAAGCAGAACGCCCACGATTTCCCCTTGAAATTTTTTTACTATTTCTTGAAGTATGAAAGTTCTATGTATTGCCCAGTGGTTAAAAGATTATAAAGAGGTTCTAATTCTAATGAGAGTTGCTACTGCCAGATACATGGTTTAAATCTTCCTGGTACTTTTAGCTTTTTAAAGTAAGGGAAAACTGGAGGAAAGTCAATGAACGGGCTTCAAGGGATTTTACTACAACTTCAGGGCCGGGGTAATGGGAATGCTAACTTTTGTACAGGAGAATGTGGCAGAGGAGAGATGATCCCTCTTACTTTACTTCTTACCTCAGAAGGTAATTTAGCTTCTGTGTTTTTCATTTTATGCTGAATTTTAATTCCATTGAGAGAACTTATGGGAATTTGGCGCACCGAGAATAGACTTGGATTTATTTGTCTCTACTTTAGGCAATTCCTAGTTAAGTATTAATACAAGGTATTATTGGAAGTATAAACTTCTGGCTATCTGTGGAGTAAGATCTGGCCTTAAGCAAAATATTGTGTGCAAAGTTCCACTTCTCCTACCCCATTCCCATGGGCATGTCCTCCATCCTACAGTGGTCTTCTCAAATACCTTCCACTTGTCTGCCTGGGGAGTTTGTCCTTCTTTTCCCTCTAGCACTGCCCCCGATCACTCATCAACTTTATTGAGGCATAATTTAACATGCAATAAAATATCCACTCTTTTTTTTTTAAAGGCTAGTCAAATGAAGCAGTGGGAGTGGAGAAGGAACAAAGGAATCTGTAACTGGTTGTGATCAATTAGTTGTAAACATCACTGTACTCCGACCAGCCAAAATTCCCTCATTTTAAGTGTATAGTTTGATGAATTTTGACAAACATATTGCCATTTAACCATCACCACAAACAAGATATAGAACATTTCCATCACTTCCAAAAGTTCCCTTGTGCTTAGCTTCTTCGATTCTCCAACTTATTCGAAGAGTTAACCGGAATTGCGCTTGCCCATTATGGCAGAAGGAAGAGTTTTTTTGTTTTTGTTTTTTCCCAAATGCATGCTGTGGTTCCACCTTAGCCCAACCAATAGAAATACTTAATACAAAGGTCTGGCCTTAGATATCACTCCTGTGGAGTTTCATTTTCAGTAGGAGATGGGAGAGGATGGAAAAGGAGTTTAGGTGGTTTTTTATTGAATCTTTCCTTTACACACTTACCACTTTGCCTTTATTAATGATGTCTGGCTTTGATGCTTTGTTTCCTTAGGGGTTTTTTTGGTGCTAAAATACCCTTTGGTCAGGTTTGCCCTTTAACAGTTCCTCTTCCCCATCTATCTTGGTTGTAATGTCAGTCTGAGTTTGTGCTGATACAGCTTAAGCTCAGCAGAAACTTATCCGTGGCTTCTTCATGCTTTGGGCATTCTCCATTTCTCTTCCAAGTCCTCTTCGCTTGGAACTCTCCTTAATCAGCAGACATTAGCAATAAACATCTCGTACAAGGGAGGCTTTTTGCCAGTTGTAGAACGTAGGGGTGATGTAATTATGTTTTGATTTCAAAATAATGGCTCCAAACTTGATTGAAATCAACGGAGAAATGCATTATACGTTCTTAAGTTTTCCTGAGGACCATCTATCTACCTCTTTTGGCTTGATGTGCTGCTGTGGCCAAAAATGGGAGCAAAGTGCTGGACTGGAGGGAGCCTGGACACAAAAAAGTTTTGTCTATCTTTGGTCTCATGTACAAAAACATACACTGTTCTGGCTAGTAATCCTGCATGTGTGGTTAGGGTTTCTACTTTTTGACAAATACACACTAAAACTAGAGAAATTTTAGACTAGGAAAAATAAAATGATCAGGATAGTGAAGAGGCTAGAGAGATTAAAAGGGTCTAACTCAGGCCGGGCGCGGTGGCTCACGCCTGTAATCCTAGCACTCTGGGAGGCCGAGGTGGGCGGATCGTTCTGAGCTCAGGAGTTCGAGACCAGCCTGAGCAAGAGCAAGACCCCGTCTCTACCAAAAAAAATAGAAAGAAATTAATTGAACAGCTAAAAATATATATAGAAAAAATTAGCCAGGCATGGTGGCACATGCCTGTAGTCCCAGCTACTCGGGAGGCTGAGACAGTAGGATTGCTCGAGCCCAGGAGTTTGAGGTTGCTGTGAGCTAGGCTGACGCCATGGCACTCGCCCCAGGCAAGAGAGTGAGACTCTGTCTCAAAAAAAAAAAATAAAAATAAAAATAAATAAATAAATAAATAAAAGGGTCTAACTCTAGTTTAGGAAGATGAAAGCGAGCGGAGGTTATGGTGGAGTATTCGACATCAATAGCAGAAGTTTGTAACATCAAATTTCAGTTTAGTAGGGATGCTTGTTAGATCTTGAAATAAATAAATTATATACATGTCATTTTAAATGAATTTCTACTTTAAACATTAAGTTTTATATTTTCGAAATTCATTACCTCAAGTTATGGTATTAGCTGAGATGTAGTATGTAAATAGAAAGGGCCTGGGTAATTCATGGATGATAGTTCTGACATACTGACTTACCAAACCTCTCTTTAACAGTGTTAAACAGTTTACCAACCAGCACTGTTTTAGTTGCAAGTAACAGAAACCCAACTCAAAGCCAAAAAGGGTCTTATTTGCTTATATGACTTAAAAGTCTAGGGATGGTTGGAATCAAGTCTCAGACATGGTCTTTGGAGCACCCTGTCACTGACTCTCATGTGCTGACATTGGTTTCATTCTCAGGACAGCTCTTTCTGGGATGAAAAGATGGCCAGTGGCAGTTGCAGACCATATGATCTTTCAGCTCTGGCCTGGAGGAAGAGAGCTTGATAGAGGAATTCTGGTTGCCCTTGCTGGGAGTCATGTGCCCTCTCTTTTCACTCTTCCCTGTAGGCAGTGGGGGAGCAATACCATGAGTGGTCAAGTCTGTGCTCAACCTAGAGGCCAAGGGGAGGACAGGACACTCTAATTGATAGTCCCACTGCAACCTCTTGGGATGGAGATTGAAGAGCTGTTCCCCATCAGAAGAATAGTGCTGTGTAGACAAAATGAAACAACTACCCTCAATTCATGTTCACTGTGAATAGGTCACCAGAAATGACAGTGATTGAATTCTACCCCTCCTTTTCTGAAATTTGAGCAGAAGAATGGGAGAGTTTTACATGACCAGGAGGGCATTAGGTATCTTTCCCCTAGAGAATCATTTTTAATTAGAAAGAAGGGGTGGGGGGAGGATGGAGAATCTATACAAGCAAATGTTACTAATAGCATGTCAGAGATTGAAGATTTGAAAATCATTTTTATTGGATCTAATAAAGGAGCTATAAATCCCATATCATCTTTCCTGCTGATCTCTTTCTACCATATTTCCTCAGTATTTTATTTCCCCTCATTTTCTTTACATTCTTGCTTACATACATTATTCTCTTCCTTCATTTTCACTCAGAAATAAGTTGCATGATTTCTTTTTATTTTTAAATTAAATTAATTTTATTTTTGAAGAATTAGGGTCTCACTCTGTCACCCAGGCTGGAGTACAGTGGCATGATCATGAGGTTACTGTAACCTTGAACTCCTGGGCTCAAGTGATCCTCCTGCCTCAGCTTCCCAAGTAGCTAGGACTACAAGCATGCACCACCACACCTGGCCTAAGTTGCACAATTTCTTATTGCCTCCTTTTTTCTGTCTGAGTCATCCTTCGTTCATCTCTGGTGGTATTCTGTCTTCTGCTCTCTTCCTTCCATCCTGTCATCTTCTTTATCCTGCTACTATTTTATCTACCCATCCTTCATGCTCTGTTGTGATTTGTTATAACCAAACATACATACACACTCATACCTATAATGGAATAAAATAAATTATTATAGAGTGGATTGGTATTTAGTAACTTAGATTGGGGAGGGTACTTCATTTGTACTTTGGCTTTGTTACCACTCCCTGAATCTGACATGATAATAGGAAGTAATTTTGTATGAGTTTGCATAACTCATTTTCTGTGTATGTGACTATGTGTCTGTTTCATACGATTAAATGCTTTTGTGTTAGACTAGTTTTTAGACTAGTTAGACTAGAATAGTTCCACTTTAGTTTTTCAGCTTACCATTCTAGAGTACATATATAATAAGCTGACTAGATACTCTTTTGAAGATATTTATGATCTTACTTTAAAACGTTTTTGTTACCAGTACTTAACTTTTACACAAGATTGGTCTCTATATGCTTAAATTGAGAAAAATCTTATTTCTAGTTTGACAAGAGGCATGCTTAGCTTAGGAGTAGAATTTCTGGAGATATTTTCCATAAAATTGGGAAATATGTTGTCTTAATAAGGAAGTTGGGCCAAAACCTGTATTAAATTTTCATCAACTCAGAATGAACATTTCTTATTTTAGAAATGAAAAAGTGAACCCCCTCAGAATTGATACTGCATTTTAACCCACTCTTACTGTTATACTCATTTTTTTTTTTATCCTAAACCAAAATTTCTCAACCTCTGCACTATTGATAGTAGGCTGGGTAATTCTCTTTTTGTGGGGGGCTGTCCTGTGTGTTGTAGGATGATTAGCCAAATCCCTGACCTTTATTCACTAGATCCAGTAGTACCCTCCTCCCCCCAGTTGTGACAACCAATATTGTCAGCAGACATTGCCAGATGTCCCCTGGCACCCCCTTGAGACCCCACTACCTTAAGGCTTAGACCAGGCTAAGAAAAAGTGGGAAAGTTAAAGACAGTAAGAAGGATTAATTGGGAAAACTTTAATAAAAAATGATCGACTTATAAGCAACATTTTTTTCTGCTTATAGAAATGATACATTGTAGGTAATTTGGATAATACAGAGACATATAAAGGAAGAAAGTTAAAATAAATTAATTATACCACCCAGAGATAATCATTGTCAACTATTGATTTACTTCCTTAAATCTTTTACCTATATTCATAAATGGTAATGATTTTTAGAATGATTTTTAAATGATTTTTAATGATTTTTTAAACTTAACATGTATTGTGAGAATTTTTATATCAATAAATATTCATTGAAAATATTGTTGATGGCTGCATAAATGTACATCATTTGGTTGTGCAAAGTTTATTTACTGCTGGGCATTTTTCACTATTAGAAGCAATGTACTGTGATGAGCATCTTTGTACATAAATCTTTGCTTAGTCAATTTTAGAATCCAAGTCTTCCTGGCAAGAATTGTCATTTATATTTATGCAGGATAGGGCATTCACATTCATTTCATTTTAAAAATAGCACTTTCTATGTGTATTGCCTCAAGGCTAGGGTAACCAGATGTCCCAATTCTGAGAGCTGCTTTTGGCCATTCAATATTATAATACCTTTATTCTGTTTTGAGAACTCTTCCTAGAGTAGAAATATGTAAATTCATTTCAAAAATCTAACCTTTTGGAAATCTAAACTGTTTTGGTTTTTTTGTCCTGACCATTTTCATTATTATTGTTCTTATTCACTCTCTTTTTGATCATGGATGAATCTGTGTCAGAGAAAATAACTGAATTAGAAAGAATTTTTAAAAGAGAAAACAACATGAAGCCTCTGTCTTAAGAGTATAAATGATATAATTTTAATTTGAAAATTATCTGATAATATGTTACCCTTTCATTGTAGACGTCCTCCTAATTAGAACAAACTAACATTTGTCTGGAGTAGGCCATGCATTTGCTTTCAGGGGGCGGTCCAGAACCTGGGAGTCCTTCAGCATCAACCTGCTTTAAAACAATTAGAATGGAGCAAAATGCACTCAATGGCAGAGGTAGCACCCTAGAATGGGATCTTTATAGCACTCAGAAGGCGTTTTGGGATTAGCGAGGCCTTCAGATCATTGCTGTGTAGCAGCCCTCACAAAGGACTTGGATCATGGTGGTAGCCACAAACCTGGATGAGGGTTGAAGTGTGGAGCCTTAGATAATAAAGGTGTAGGAAACTGAGTTGAAGACTTAGCATCCTTTGCTTTTCTTCTTCTACTAAAACCTTGATTTTTACCTTATTTAGTTGTTATGTGTTTTCTTCTAAAAACTGTGGCTTGGGCAAATGCATGATGCCATGGCAGTGTAATTGTCAAATAATAATGATTAATATTTACTGAGGTTATACTGTGGGCCAGACACTATTCTGAGGGTCTTGTTACACTCTTTCATTTCTTGGCTTCCACCCCTCCCAGTGTCCTGAAAGAGAAGCAGTGCATCATAGCAGTCAAGGGCATGGATTCTACACCTAGAAGTTGGATCCTGGTTTAATTCAGGTTTTGCTTATTCACTTTCTTTGTGTCCCTGAGAAAGTTACTTAACCTTTTCGTGCCTCAATTTCCTCATCTTTATAATGGTGATAATACCTACTTCATGTGGTTAATGATGACTAAATTATTTAATATATTTTAAAAATGCTTAGAATGTTGACCAGTATATAGTAAATTCTTACAAATATTAGCTGCTGTTGTTGCTGTTAAAGCTGGCATTCTCCTTCCTCTCTGGCTGCCTGGTCTTCTTCAGAAGCTTACCTACCTCCTATTCCACCTTAGATGTTGGTGCTCCTGGGTTCTGACCTTGACCTACACTCCCTCTCACTGTGGCCTGATCCATTCCTGAAGAGTTAGGTACCAGCTCTGTGCTGGTGACTTCGAAATCTGATTCCAGCCTACTTGCTCTCCCTGCAAATCTAGGTCCCTACAAACAACTGCCTTATGGACATCTTCACAAGCATCTCAAACTGAGCATATTCAAAATTAAACTTGTCATCTCATCCTTCCCTCTTCATACCACTCTACCTGATTAATTTCACTGTGTCTTAGTTGCCTCATCTGTGCAATGGTATGACAATATCTATTTTGTAGGGTTGTTACGAGGATTAAATGAGATAGTTCATACAAAGCACTTAGAATAATGCCTGGTACATATTTAAGAAATATCAGCTACTGTAATTGTTGTTGTTATTTGTTTTACCTGTCTGGTGAATGGTATCAGTACTCCTCCATTAACCCAAACCAAAAGCTTAGAATCAGTTACATTTCCTAGTACTGTTCCTACTCTATTTTGGGCCGTTATTATTTCTTTCCTGGATTCTGAAACAGCTTCTTAAGCAATCTTTGTCTTACTTCCTATATCTGTTTTTTCATTCTGTTACTAGGGTGATCTTTGTAATGCACATATCTGATCATTCCACTCTCCGGCTTGAAGTTCCTCAATGATTCCCTGTAGGATTTTGTCCTAAGAGTAAATTTGTTAGTGTAGTGCTTCCCGAACTTTGGTGTCCATCTGAATCCCCTAGGAGTCTTGTTAAAATGAAGATTCTGACTTAGTAGGTCTGTGGTGGGGGACAAGACCCTGCATTTTTAACAACCCCCAGGTGATGCCTATGCTGCTGGATTGAGGACCACACCTTGAGTAGCAAGGCTATAATAATGCACAGGGCTCTTCATGACCTGCCTTACCTCGGCCCGCCTCGTCTCTCATATTTTTCTCCTGGCATTCAGGTCCTTACTTTAAGAGCTCACCAGATTTGCCTTCTTCCTGATTTCTAGCATTCCCCTTGCCTGCCTTCCTCTACTTCTCATTCAAGAATTAGTTCTTCTGGACTCCAGTATGGCTAAGATGTTCCTTCTGTGTGTTCTTATAGCTCACCCAGTTTATCTCTGTCCTAACACTTACCACACTGCATTGCAGTTGTCTGTTTCCCGTTTGCTTCTCTGAGCATCTTAAGGACAGGGAAAATATCTCATTTATTTTGTTTTAATGACAACTTTATTGAGATATAATTCACATGCTGTAGAATTCATTGTATAAAGTGTGTAATTTGGTGGTTCTCATTTGTGTTTTGACTCAGCATCTAGACCAGTGTTTGGTCTGTGGTAAGTACCAAGTCAGTGATTGAATGAGTGAATGAATTAAATGACATTGAAGTGTCATTGGAAAGTTTTCTCCAAATCTTCCCCTTTGTTTCTGTATTTTTTGAGTTTAACATTTCAGCATTCTCAAAAAAAAAAAAAAATATTAGCTGGGTGTGGCGATGCACACCTCTAGTCCCAGGTTCTTGGGCGGCTGAGCCAAGAGGATCACTTGAGCCTGGGAGTTAGAGGTTGCAGCGAGCTATGATCACACCGCTGCATTCCAGTCTGGGCAACAGAGTGAGACCTTGTATCAAAACAAACAAACAAAATAAAAAAAAATTTCATTCAAATCATCATATTTATTTATCAATAACTTTTCATGAGCCTCCTCCCTTCTGCCCTTCTTTTTGGCACCAGGGAAGGAGCCACTTTTTTCTTCTCTTGGCAGGTTTAATGCATCATTAGGGATCACTTACCTTAATTCTCCAGCTCTTCCAGTTGTTCTCTTTTTCAGCCCACACTGTGTGATGAGCAGTACTGAACCTAAGCACCGATCTCAACGTGCTGCTCTGTAGCGCAAAACTCTTGACTGGTACCCAGTCCCTTCTTCCCCCACCCTAATTGTCTGCTATAGAACTCACTCATTCCTTAGCCTGGCATTCAGGACTCACGATCTTTTTCTAACCCTACTCTCTTGCCTTGATCTTTCACAACACTGGGGTTTCTCAAACTTGATTGTTTATAGCAATTATCTGGAATGCTTTTTAAAATGTAAATTTCTGGGTGTTGTCTCCAGAGACTCCAAACCAGTAGGTTCAGAGGGCCTAGGAATCTGCATTTTTAACCAACACCGTAACGCTGTGGTCCCCAAATCCCGGGCCTCAGACTGGTACCAGTCCATGGCCTGTTAGGAACTGGGCCGCACAGCAGGACGTGAGCAGTGGGCCACCAAGCAAAGCTTCATCTGTATTTTCAGCCATTCCTCATTGCTCACATCACCACCTTAGCTCCGCCTCCTGTCAGAGGCAGCATTAGATTCTGCATTGTGTTGAGTTTGGTGAGTTTGATAATTATTTCATTATATATTACAGTGTAGTAATAATAGAAATAAAGTGCACAATAAATGTAATGTGCTTGAATCATCCCGAAACCATCCCACCCTACCCCCCCACCCCCCATGGAAAAATTGTCTTCCAAGAAACTGTTCCCTGGTGCCAAAAGGGTTGGGGACCACTGCCATAAGGAATTCCAGTGCAGCCAGTTTGTGGAACCCCTTTCTGAGACACTGAACCAACCTTGCCTCTTGATCCTGTGTTCAAGCTTTGCTTGACCCTATTCACCATACTTCCCTTTTGCTAAGATCCCCCACCTAGTAAGTCCTCAATGCAAGTTAGTTGAATTGAATTATATATTAAGTGGTGGTAGTGTGTCTTTTTAAAATCATAAGATGATATTACTGTAGACATATTGTCAGCCAGTTTTGAGTTTGTTTCCCCTGACTATCCTTGAATGTTTCACTTTTAATAGAATATGTGAGAAGACCTGGCACATGGTAGTGACCCAGTAAATCTTTTTGCTATTTTTAAAGGCAACTGGAAAAACTACCTCCCTTATACTAAAACATAATTTAGAGTCTTTTATGGCGAAAGATGTTCCATTACCTTTACTAAGTGTGAAATAGTGTAGGAAATGACTTGCAAAGTTACTTTGGGACCTATTTTCCTTTTTAAAAAAGCTGTTTTAAAAAGTATAAAAATAATAAATGTCCAGTGCAGAATCTTGAAAAATTTAGAAATGCGAAAGAAAAAATTGCATATGATCTCACTATCCTCAAATACTCTTAATATTTTGATATATATTATTCTAGTCATCTTTTTTCCTGTATGTATTTTCTTCCACAAAATGGTTTATTTTACAGCAAGACTGTTTTCTCCAAGTAGTGTATTTTCCCATGCCAATACATACTCTTCTACAATATGTTTTTTAATGGCTTCAGAGTTATTATATTGCATTTGTCATATGTTACTCAACTAGTCCCTTATGATAAATACTTCTAATTTTTTGACAGTTTACATTTCAATTAAAGAGAACCAGAAGGCTTTGTGTATTTCTTTATAAAGAAATCATTTGTGGTTATTAATGAATTTGACTATAGTTGCAAAACATCCCATTTTTCTACAATATTGGTACAAAAACTTGGTGATTATGGTATCAGTGTTAAGATTAGTTAGATCTCAGAAGACTAAAAAAAAAAAACAGGAATACCAAAGTACTCAGGAATAAATCCTTAAATATAATTACATATTTGGGATCTCAGCGTGTGCCAGCCACAACAGTTTACTAGAAGGAAATTTTCCAGGTTGTAGAGGTAAATTTATCAAGATTATTAATCAGTGGACCAGGCAGATCAAGCTGTAGGTTAGCTCCAGCTTGAGAGGAAAAAGAATCCCTTCTTCCTCTAGTATTTTGGAAGCCATATGGCAGAATGAATTATATTATCATGTACATATTCTAATGTTAGCTGAGGAGACTATCCCTGACTAATGAAAGCCACTCAGGATTTCTAAAGCCCTTGCATTCATATTAAGTGGCTGGATAACTTGGTTGCTCAGAAGCTATTGGCTTTAGAAATGGAAAGATTGACTTACGCTAAAGGGAGGAGAAATATAGCAGAGACAGTTGTTAAAGAAAAAACACATTTACTGAATCAAGAGAAGTAATGTGGGAAATAATCTCTGAGACATAAGGTCGAGATCTTAGAAACTCTGAAAATGTGTTTTTCAGTTATGTTTTTCAAATAAGCTCTCTTGGTTTGCAAATTGTATAATTAAATTGTTTCTTATAATGAGTTTACTACTAAAATGTGTCTGGGAAACTGGCCAGGGGTCTTAAGGGGCCTGATTCTTCAGAAGATGTCCACCTCCCTTGAGGCAGAGATGGCATTTCCTTGGTTTCAAGAGTTTTCTGTGTCTGTGTTGGAGCAATGCCTTAGTCTCAAGGAAAGTTAGAATAATCTGTGGACTATTTAGAAGTTGCTTCCTCAGTCACTGCCCATGGGAATTTTTGAGGTTCAGTTTGTCTTTTGGAGCTAGGACCTCCACTAGGGTGTGCTTAAGAAGGATCTAGACAAAATGTGTAGAGTGCGGATTAACTGGTTGGCTTGAGAATTAGAAAGTCTCATCTGAATTCATGAAAAATGTAAGTGATGGGGACATTTAAAAGAAAGTCGGTGCATGTTTAGCAAATCTGTAAGACTCAGATGTAATCTGTGCCATTCTATACATTTGACCTAGATTCTTAAAATAATTCTTTTTCTTTTTTTCGAGACAAGGTCTCACTCTGTTGCCCCTGCTAGAGTGCAGTGGTGTCATTATAGCTCACTGCAACCTCATACTCCTGGGCTTAAGCGATCCTCCTGCTTCAGCCTTCCCGGTAGCTGGGACTACAGGCATGCACCACCAGGCCTGGCTCATTTTTCTGTTTTTGTAGAGAAGGGGTCTTGCTCTCACTTAGGCTGGTCTCGAACTCCTGACCTCAAGTGATCCTCCTGTCTTGGCCTCCCAAAGTGCTAGGATTATAGACATGAGCCACCACACCTGGCCAATAATTCTGTTAGGTTAAACATTTCCTGTATTCTTATTTGACTTGCTTATCAATTGGCTATTTTCAGGATTTTCTAAGGTAACTATCATAGACTGTGGTGAAGAACTCAATGAGTGGAGGCCAAATTAATTATTTAAAAATACATATGAGTGAAACAGATGGAGTAGTTCATTATATTAATACATGATTCCCACTTGAAAATGGCTGCAGTGGGGCAGCAGTTAAGGTTTTGTAATTATGAAATTGCGTAGATTGAGTTTATTCATAATGTGATCTGTATGAGGACAAATACAGCCTTAGCTGGAGCACTGGAACTGCTTCTGTGAATGCTTTTCACTTTAGTCAACTTAATTCCTTAAACAGCCAGTTGTCCTTTGGTTTTCATTCTTCACTGCCACAGCAGTGACATCAGATGCAGCTGGAGCTTAAAGCAGAAGGACTATGTTAATTAATTCAGTGAAACAAAAACTGCCTCAAATAATTAATGGAATAACAGTCTCATTAAAAGACCTTAGAGCTTTATTTCTGTTCTTTTTTTTCAAGAGACCAGAGAAGGGAGAATGGCACAGATTGTTCACTTGAGACCATTTTAAGCTATTGATCCATCTTACAGTCCTCATCTGATGGTTCTGATTTCAACATGAATCATTCAGGCCATGTAGTGATTTTCTTTTATTTCCTCTTGAGACTTTGCTATGTTTGCCTTCGGTGATAGTTTTCAAGGAGGAATGCATGAACTTTGGCTTGTCAGAATCTGAAAATGGCCTCTATTTTATTGTTTTATTTACAGCTGTCATTTTTTAGTTTGAATACAGTTGACCTAGCAAGCTAACATTTGTGTGTACAAGTAGGGTGGCAAATACCAGGTAAGGTGACCTGCTGGGTTATTGGAGGGAGGAAGAGGCTTTGTATGTTCCCATCACTGTTTTCTTAAGCTAATCATGTTGTCAGCTAGTCTTGCTATTATGGATTTTTTGTTTGTTTGGTTTTTTCTTCCAAATAGTTAAAGAAAGATGTATTATTGGACGGAGATAGCCAGAGTTAGGGAAAATTAGGTGAAGAGACAAGTAGGAAGATCTTTTCCTGTATGTGATAATCTTGGTTTTTCAACCCAACCTGAAGACACTTGCCTTTGAGCAAACTATAAAAGAGTTTAATCCACTTCAGTTTTAATAATAGATCAAAAGAAAATAGGAAGAAATTAATGTATAACATACGGCTTGTAATTTTTTGGCAGATAGAAAGATATGGATTTCATTGTATTGTTGAGAATATGCTCAGGATCTTATGAATGTTCAGGAGCTAAATTTCTGGGAGCATAATAATAAAGGTGTAAAGAAAAAGAAAGTAAAAGAAAAATGGAAGCATAAAAACTAAAAATATTAAAAGCTGAGGAAAGGGAAGTTTGAGATTAGAGATTTGGGTATAATTATCCAAGTGTGTGCTACCAGCTGTTGGAGGAGCGAACAGGGTCTTGGGGAGGGAAACAGCTCAATAACTCAGAGAACTGACAGAATGCCTACAAATAATGTTGGCCAGCATGCTATAGAAGCATCAAACTCAGAGTAGATAAAACAGAGGAGGGATTAGAACACACAGGACTAATGTATATAGATACATACTTATGTTTCTACTTTTGTTTTTTGTGCGTTGTCTTTGTGCTGTGATATCCTTTTTTGGGGCAGTTTGTTTTGTCAGGTTAGTTGTAATTCTTATCTAAGCTTTTCTAAAACTAGCTACAGAATCTATTTGAATTACTTGACTCTAGGTTTTTGAAAGATGTGACTGAAACAGCTTTGCTGCTTTCGGATTTGCGTAAACTATATGTACTATGAAAACAAGGTCGAGAAAGACTATAATTTATAAACAAGACTTATGTTTTATAACTTTGAATGATTAAATAACAAATACATAAAATAAATGAGAAATACCAAGTAGAACAAATAAAATAACAACTAGTAATGTGATACAGTTAAGAGTATGATCTCTAGAGTTAGGTTGAGCTTCTCCCTGTGTGACCACAAGCAAATGAATGTACTTGCCTCATGGAGCAGCTGAGAGTGTGTATGTATGTGTGTGTTTATATACACATACACACATCATATATATATATATATATATATATCAGTACTTGACATATCTAATGGAGTCCATTAATGTTAACTCTTTTTTTTTTTTTTTTTTTGAGTTAGAGTCTTGCTCTGTTGCCATCAATCTAGCTCACAGCAACCTCAAACTCCTGGGCTCAAAGCAATCCTCCTGCCTCAGCCTCCCAAGTAGCTGAGACTACAGGCATGCGCCACCACACCCGGCTAATTTTTTCTATTTTTAGTAGAGATGGGGTCTCACTCTTGCTCAGGCTGGTCTTGAACTCCTGACCTTAAGCAATCCTCCTGCCTCAGCCTCCCAGAGTGCTAGGATTACAGGTGTGAGCCACTGTGGCTGGCCCAATGTTAACTCTTATGTATATTATTGGTTTGTCTATTTTAAATGATTTGTGAAAATCTGTTTCCTTATTGAAAAAATTGTAGCCCTACATATATCTCCACTTATCAATTCTTAAAGCTTCTGGAAGTTTTCGGGACATCAGTTATGCACACTAGTACAATTTTCCCCTCATTCTCGATAGGGTTTGGCTAGAGATACTCTTTCAGTTGTAATCTGTCTGCAACTGAGCATTGTCAGCACCATCTGACATAGCTGTAGTTTTCATTCGAGTCCCTTTTTAACGTCTCCTTTGTCAGCATTTTCAACTTTTTTTCTGCTGGAAACGGGAACTACATTAGCCTAAACCTGGAGTCTTAAAGGTCCTGCACCCAGTTGTAATTAACTAGCATAACTAGCATTTTATACCTAATATAGACATGTGTCATAAACTGTTGCTTAAATCCCCAAAGCCAGTCCCAGCCCCCTTTCTCTTGCCATTATAGAGGCTCGAAAGACAAATATGCTTTTTAACTTCCCTTGCAGTTAGGGCTAGCTGTATGATTCAATTGTGGCAAATGTGATATAACCAGAAATCTTCTGGAGGACCTCTACAAGGAAAAAAATTGCTTTTCTGATAAAAGGAACAGAAGCAAGAGAACAGTTTGGATGCATACTCTCTTCTTTCTTCCATCCTTAAGTATAGAATATGATGTGTGGAGTTGTGGCAGCCAACTTGAACAGATTAGAGGATTCGTTCAATTTAACCAGTGTTATTTATACACACACACAAAATACAAGTAACATGGGACTATGGCAGAATTTAGGAGGTGAAAGATGAATTCAAGTCATGCTTTAGACATCGCAAAACATGGGCATTAATATCAAATAATCCAGTCCTAGTCATAATTTCTGGGTTCTCTGGCTACCTTCTGAGTCCTTTCCCACCGTCCTTATGGCTTTTTGAAGTTTTGCTTTCCCCAGGCTTAGAAACCTGAACATGACAGAGGCAAGGATTGAAGTTTCAATAACATGGGAAAGGCTGGGTATGAGTAAGACTGAGTGGGTAGCAGACGTCAATTAAAGGATGAGTGTGTAGAGGCCATACCGCTCTTCTAGCCAGGTTGTTTCTAGTATATCCTGAGTTTACGGTAGCTGCATGTTCTTAAATTTCAGTGGGGGAAGGAAGAGAACATGATGTTAAAAAGATGAAGAAGGAGAAACCGCAGCAGCAGCAGCCTTTGAAGGCCTAGAAAAATTCCTCACAAGCATTCAAAGCCCCTTCAACTTTGGGGTTCACTTCTGCCTGGTCTCTGAATACTTATTTGAAGTTTATGGTAAAGCCATGCCAACCATATGTTTAATGTAATCCTGTTAAATTTTAGATTATTTAATGATAAGATGGTAAATTTTTCTGTTTGGCATGAAAATTTAAAATAGAGGTAGGCAAGGAAGGGAATAGAGGTAAAAAATAAAGATATAGAGGACCCTTGTGGAAAAAAGTAGTTAGGAAATTAAGAAAATTTGACCGTATTAGGAGATGAACATGATAATAACATTTTCCACTTAAAAATTACACTTGCTTAAATGTTTTCTCAATTTGGCTTTATTCCATTCAGTTTTTTTGTTGTTTTAAATTTTTTTTAAATTGATACATCAATAGATGTACATATTTTGAGGATACATGTGATAATTTAATACATTCATATAATTTGTAAAGATCAAGTCAGTGTAATTGGGATATCCATCAACTTAAATATTTGTCTTTTCCTTATGCTAGAAACAAATTATTCTCTTCTAGCTATTTTGAAATATATGATAGATTATCATAAATTGTAGTCATCCTACTGATCTGTCAAATTCTAGGTCCTATTTCTTCTATCAAACCGTATATTTGTACTCGTTAATCAACCTTTCTTCATCCTCACTTCACCTCTACCCTTCCTGGTCTCTGATAACCACCAATCTACTCTCCATTTTCATAAGATCCAGTTTTTTAGCTTTTGCATATGAGTGAGAACATGTGATATTTGTCTTTCTGTGCTTGGCTTATTTCACTTAACATAATGGCCTCCAGTTTCATCCATGTTGCTGCAAATGATGGAATTTCAACTCTTGTTTAAATTTTATCATTTGCTGAGACTCACAAGCCAGTGTCTCTTTTATATCTATTTTATCATAAAGGAAGACATTAATCCTTTGAGTAACTGAATAAATAAATTATTGTTTACCAGTGACACAATAAGAGAATTGTACTTTAAATGGAGGCTGACACATGTAAACCCCTATACACGGTCATCTGCCTTTTACATTTATCAGCTAGGTTGGTAACCTCTCTGTCCTCTCACTGGAAGTTTTGGAAATAACCTTCCTAATCAGACATTTCTGTGGAAGAAACATGATCAGAGGATATATTATTTCTGGTTCAGAGGAAGAAAGAGAGTTTGTAAATATACCACAGGTAAATATGGGAAGGCTATAACTGCAGCAATATTAAAGATTCAGATCTTTTATACAAGTGATACAGAGTAATTATGAGCTACATTTTATGTTTTCTCTTTACTTTCTATAATATTTATTGTTCATTGTTAGACCCTGAAGTGCTTTCGATCTCATTAGAATCCATTTTTTCTTACGTTTTGTGAATTTTAAAAAATTTATATTGGCTTACATATATAAATACTATCTTGACTGCTATTAAAAAGATAATTAACAACATTTCATTAGTATGGATAGATGTGCAGGATATGTTATTAAGCAGTAAAATATGAAACGTAGTATGTAAATATGATGCGTGTGTGCGTGTGTGTATGTATGCCTATGTTACGGAAGTTTATACTAGATGGTTTAGATTGTTTAAAATAGTTTTTTCTAGGGGGTGAGATTATGGGAGATTTTCATTTTCTAATTCAGTTACATAATATCTAGATTTTTATAAGCAATATACATTTCCTTTATAATCAGAAAAAAGCCAATATTTTCTTTTTTTAAAGCAGTGCAAAGATGTTGCAAAGAGACATTTTTGAGTTAAAAGTTTCCTGACTGTATGTACAATATATTATATATTAAAGTATATTTTATAATATATTTAAAGCATTCTTTGATACTTTCTGAACTGAGATGCCTCACTCCCGATCCATTTTTGGTGTCGAGACTAGCATCTTAGATTAGGAATGAACTAAGAATATTTTTCAAGAGAAGGTGGTAACAAGAATTTGAGAAAAAAAGAAAAAAGAATATTTTTCAAGAGAAGGGAGAGGAAGGGGAAGGCTGCCTATATGGCCTGATTTGGAAGGTACTAAGAGAAGGCTACAAATAAAAAAAATCCGTAAAGAATTCCTACAACTCAGTAACAAAAACCCAAACAGCCCTATTAAAAAATGAGCAAAACATTTTAATAGATGTTTTTTGAAAGAAGATACACAAATAGCCAATAAGCATATGAAAAGCTGCTGAACATCATTAATCATTAGAGAAATGCAAATCAAAACCACAAGATACTATTTCTCACCTATTAGGATGCCTGCTATCACACACACCAAAAAACCCAAAATAACAAGTATTGCAGAGGATGTGGAGAAATTGGAACTCTTGTGCACTGTTGGTGGGAATGTAACATGGTGCAGGTGCCGTGGAAAACAGTATGTTCAAAAAATTAAACATAGAATTACCATATGACCCAGCAATGCCATTTCTGGGTATATACCCCAAACAATTGAAAGCAAGGTCGCAAAGCGATATTTGTACACCCATGTTCATGGCAGCATTATTCATAATAGCCAAAGGGTGAAGCAGCGCATGTGTCCATTGATGGATTAATAGATAAAATATGGTATATTCATACAATGGAATATTATTTAGCCTTAAAAAGGAAGGAAATTCTTTTTTTTTTTTTTTTTTTGAGATGGGTCTCACTTTTGCCCAGGCTGGAGTGCAGTGGCACAATCATAGCTCACTGCAACCTTGCAGTCCTGGAATTAAATGATCTTCTGCCTCAGCCTCTCGAGTAGCTAGGACTACAGGTGTGTGCCACCACACCTATTTTTAAAATTTTAATTTTTGTAGAGATGAGGTGTTGAAATATTGCCCAAGCTGGTCTCAAATTCCTGGCCTCAAGCGACCTTCCTGCCTGGGCCTCCCAGTGCTAGATTACAGGCGTGAGCCACCATGCCCAGCTCTATGAAGGGAATCCTGATATATGCTACAACATGGATGAACCTTGAGGACATTATGCTACATGAGATAAGCCAGTCACAAAAAGACAAATACTGTATGATTCCACTTATATGAGGTACATAAAGTAGTCAGATTCATAGAGGCAGAAAGTAGAATAGTGGTTCTCAGTGGATGAGGAAAGGGAAAATAGGGAGTTGTTTAATGGATCCAGAGTTTCAGTTTTGGAAGACGCAAAAGTTCTGTGGATAGATAGTGGTGAGGGTTGTACAACAATGTGAATGTACTTAATACTAACACTAAACTATACTAAAAGATGGTAAATGTATGATGTATACTTTACCACAATTAAAAATAATAATCAAAAAAGGAGAATCCATTAATGATTCAGAATCTTCCCTTCTAAACTTTTTCTGGGCATCCTCTTTGCAAATTGTTATTTTAAGAACATAAATATCTTTAATGTCTTATGGTAAACAAGTATCAGTCCTTTCTTCAGTGAGAATGAGATAGGTAGCTAGAAGACATATCTGGGAGATGGAGATGGAAGAGCTACTTTAGGAGTAAAAAAGGACAAGAAAAAAGAAGATACTTTGGGCCACTGAAAACAATTTCAGTTACATCACAATTATGCCTTGCCCTGGCTATGCCCCTACAAAGCCTAGAATCAAATAATGTCTCCAGTGTTTTTAAGAATCTTAAATGATATCTTACCTTAGATATGCTTTATGGAATTCCAGACTACACTCCTGAGCCAGCAAGATGTTAGTAGGGATTCATCAAGTCTTTACTGCTGCTTTTCCATTAGGAGCTAATACGGATGAGTATGTATTTACATAATAATCTTGGTATAGGGCTGGTATTTCAAAACATCAAATGAAGGCAAACGATAAAGGAAAAAATTGACAAGAATATAAATGATTTCAACTTCTATACAACAACAAGAAAATGCCCTAAATGACATTAATAAATAACCTTACAAAATAGGAAACTATTTTCAATTCTTTGGTTAAGGGCTCAATATCAATATATAAAAAAGTAATAAAATCTGTAAGAAAGACTAGCACCCTAATAAAAAAATAGACAACACTAGTAGGCAATTCACAAAAGGAGAACCTTAGCCTGTAAACATGGATAAGGTGTTCAGCTTCATGAGTAACCTAAGAAATGCAAACTGAAATGATGAGGTATTATTTTTAACCAAATAAATTAATAAATATTTTTAAAAATTATACTTAGTGAACATTATCATAAACTGCTAGCGAGAGCAAAATCGGTTCATTCTTTCTTTAAGGTAGTTGGGAAATATAAGTATTATATCAAAAACCTTAGAATTTTTTACACCCTTTAAACTAACAGTCATACTTTTAAGAATTTATCTTAAGGAAATAAACATGAATGAATCATTTCAGTGCTATGGAATAGTGTATCCACTTGGAGATAAGGTAGATATCCAACAATTGAGAATTGTTCACATAGGTTATATCTATACAAACTAGTATCTTATAATTTTGTCAGTCTTCAAATAATCACTTTTTGGCTTTTTTCATTTTTCTTTATTATACAGTTATTTTCCAGTTTGTTGATTATATGGGTTTTTTTGTTTGTTTGTTGCTATTTTCTTTCTTCCACTTTCTTTGAGTTTTATTTGTCTTTTTCTAGCTTCTTGGGATGAATGAAGACATTGATTTTCAGCCTTCGCTTTTAATGTATGATTCAAAGATATAAATTTCTGTTAAAGCACCACTTTGACTATATTCCTCAGGTTTTGATATGTGGAATTTTTGTTATCATTCAGTTATTTACTCTAATTTCCCTTGAGTGTTTTTCTTTGACTCACAGGTATTTAGGAATATATTGCTTCATTTCCAAAAATTTGGCCGTTTTTTTTGTTATCTTTCTGCTCTTAATTTCTAGCATAATTCTACTGTGAACAGTGAATTTACTTTATCTTGTGTATATTCTTTGAAATTTGTTGAGAGTTGACATTCCAACCCCTCATTCTGTGTGCTACCAGCTGCTTTTAAGATTTTTTTCCTTTGTTTTTGGTTTCCAGCAGTTTTATTATGATGTGCCTAGATTTGGTTTTCTTTTCATTTATTCTGTTATGGGTCATAGAGCTTCTCGAATCTATGGCTTAATGTCTTTCATCAGTTCTGGAAACTTTTTGGCCAGTATCTCTTCAAATATTAATTCTGCCCTATTCTTTCTCACCTTTTTTTTTTCCTGGAACTTGATTATCCATAAGACTGTTTACTTTATTTCATATGTCTCTGATTTTCTTTTTTTGTTACTATAATTTTTTCTATTTTTTGTTCAATATGGTTATTTTCTACTGATCTATCTTTTACTAAACAAATTCTCTCTTCTGCTGTGTCTAATCCATCTACTGAATTCTTAATTTTGGTTATTGTATTTTTTGGTTCTAAAGGTTCTACTTGCTTTTTAAAAATAATTCAAATTCTCTGATAACATCATCCAACTATTTGCATATTTTTTAATATATTAATAAGATATTTTGAAATCTGTGTTTGATCACTCCAATATCTGGGTCACCTGTGGGTTCTTTTCTATTGTCATTTATTCTCTTGGTTTTTGATCATTTAGTCCTTTTTGCTGGCATGCCTGCTAATTTTTGATTGAATGGAGCACATTCTATATGAAAAATTATAGAGGCTTTAGATGATATGTCTTCTTCCAGAAATGATTTAATTTTCTTCTGGCTGCTAGATGGATAACCTTGTCCACTTAGGAGTTGTGATGTTTCATTGTGTTTCAGGCTTTGTAAGCGCTAGTCAATTTCCAGTTTGGCTTTCATCTTAGAGTATAATGTTTTCAGGATCTCAACTGAAAGGCTGGGTATTATCACCAGATCTTTCTTCCTGGCTCTCAACTCCATTGTTTATCTCTTCAGCACTTCAGTTACCAAAATCTCTTCTTAGCTGTTTAGCTTCTTAGTGGTTGCTTTCTGCTTGTTTTCTTAGCCACTTTCCCTGCACATCTGCAGTTTAGAAACTGACCAAATGCTCAAAGGGGAAACGGTGGGCAACTGGGACCATCTTTGAGATCTTAGCCCTTTCAGTATTGGAGTTTAAGGCTATTGGTTTTTGTCTTCTTAGACCAGTGAGATTGCCACAAATTCTGAATTAATACTTTCTGCTCAGCCTCCACATCCCATAAGGTGATTTGGCAGATGACCTGAGGAGAAAATGTAGCAACAAATATAGAGCTCACCTCAGTGCCCTGCTCCTTGGGATCTTGGCCACTCAGATCGTGCTTCTTTGATTGGTCTACAACACCTTCAGACTTTTGGGGTTTTTTTTTGCATTTTATCCAGCTTTTATAGTTGTTCTCGGAGACAATGTGAGTCTGATACATGTTACTCCATCACATCTAGAACCAGAAGTCCTTTGTTGAGCTATTTTATAAGTGTCTAAGTACTCATCTTATTTAAATGCAGTAATTATTCAGACGATTTGATATAAACTTTCTTTTGAGTCATTTTAAGCAATCTTTCTAGTAGGTAAAGTAACAATTTATGGGCTAGGGCTATGGCTCATGCCCATAATCCTAGCACTTTGGGAGGCAGAAGCCAGAGGATTGCTTGAGGCCAGGAGTTTTGAGACCAGCCTGAGCAACATAGTGAGGCCACATCACTACAAAAAAAAAAAAAAAATAGAAAAGAAAAAATTAGCCAGGCTTGGTGGTGTGGGCCTGTGGTCCCCACTACTCAGGAGGCTGTGGTAGGAAGATTGCTTGGGTCCAGGAGTTTGAGGTTGCAGTGAGCTATGATGATGCCTGGGCAGCAGAGTGAGACATCACGAAAAATATAAAAAAATAAAAAAATTATGAAAATTTTATTTCAGATGTCCTATCATTCTACAAATGCTCAGGTAGATAAATTCAGCAGAATCATTAACAGTTGCCTGGAGCTTGGCACCTAGTACCTAGATAACAGATAATAGGATATAACATTCTATCTTTTATTTAATCAGAATGTTTTTATGAAGAAACTCTGTGACTAAATGCTGTAGTATTTGTAATCTACCACTAAATGATTTCCATTGGTAAGAAACATCTGCGTATGTTAGTATAGAACCAAGAAGCCCCTTGGTCCCTTGTACGTCTGTATGTTTTGTTCTGGTCCCCAGCCAGAGATTTTAATCTTATGTTTTTGGTCATATTAGATAACAGAATGTGGATGGATTAATGAAAAGCCATCCCCACTAATAGAGAATGTTTTGATGATAAGTCATTAATACTTTTTGTTTGGAGCCCAAAGATGACAACTTCAGTAATAAACATGTGTTTTTGTCACATGATAGAGGGAAGATGTTTGATTCTGTACTTTTTTTTTTTTTTTTTTGAGACAGAGTCTCACTCTCTTGCCTGGGGCAAGTGCCATGGCATCAGCCTAGCTCACAGCAACCTCAAACTCCTGGGCTCGAGCAATCCTACTGTCTCAGCCTCCCGAGTAGCTGGGACTACAGGCATGCGCCACCATACCCGGCTAATTTTTGATTCTGTACTGTTGATTTGGTCTAGTCCTCCCTGCCTCATTCTTTTCTGTCTGTTACAAGTTGAACTGTCATATTGTAGAGTGTTAACGTGAGGGACCAAGCAGGGAAGCTTATTATGCTGGTAGTTCACCCTTGGGCTTTTAGTTGTTTTTTTTCACTCTTGCATGACACAAGCAAAAACATGGTTTCATAATATTTGTGTTTCAAATAATGTATTATTAGATACAGATTATTTGTAATTTCATAGGAAAGGATATACTTTTGCCTGTATTTTCCCCACCTTTTTCAGTTCTCCTGTATACCCCACCAAAGTAAACCAAAATTTAATGGCATCCATGGACGTTGTGTAGCGGTGATTCAGAATGCTCAGTATCTCTGATGTTTGGAATTTGTTGTCAAGGTTTTAGTCATGTTGAGGCTAATGTCTTCTAGGGTATAATAAAATATTGTATGAGCATGAAACGGGATTAAAGAACACATTTTCGAAATGGAGGAAACAGTCTCCATTCTTTGTTAGTGTGCCGTGGGAAACAGTGGATATGTATATATTTTCTAGCTCAGCAATTAATGATTCAAAGTATAATACCTCTGATTTGCAATGCTCTGTAGATTAAGATCAATCACCAGCTATTTAATCTGTGGCTATAATTAAATCACTCTCAAACTTCTGGCTCTGCAATATAGTTTGCCTTAGACAAAAAGCTACCTTTCCTATTTCTATCCTTCAGAATATGTTAACTGACTCAAGCATCAAGGTCGAAATCCTTTTTCACATATAGTTTGGGACAACCTTTCTTCCCTCAGACCTTGGTAGCAGCCTAAGGGTTCTATAAGCTCTGGTTCTCATCCCCATCAGCCTGCAGGCCCCGTTGATTCCCACAGCCTAAGCACTAGTTCTCAGTTTTCTCCTATGATTAAAAACAAACAGACAAACAAACCTTTTTATTACGTGAAAATCTAAAGCATATGCTAAAATAGAAAGAACAGTATAATAAATACCCATGTACCCATTCCTCAGCTTCCACAGTATCAACTCATGATTAATCTTATGTCATCTGTACCCTCGCCCATTTTTGCCCTCCCATATTATTTTGAAGCAAATCCCAGACATCCTGTTATTTCACCCCAAATATTTCAGTAATTATCTGTGCAGAAAAAAGTTAGTATAGCAGGCTTGACTGCTATCCTTTGAAAGATCTGTTTGCAAGGTTGGCCTTTGGCTGGTATCTGGCAATTTGGATTTTGGGAGGGTTCTTACCACCCTGACTGATAGTAGCTCACTGTACTACACTAAGCTTTGTGCCACATTGTTTATGCTGAACACCTGCTTTCTTTCTGGGAGTCTGAAGTCTTGGTATGTAACCAGGCCTCGATAAAAACTTTGAGCAATGAGGCTCTAATGAGCTTCTCTGGTACAGAGCATTGTTGCAACTAATTGGTAGGGAGATACTATCTGACTCCTTGGGAGAAGACCCTTGGAACCTTGTATCTGGTTTCCTCTCAACTTTATTCATGAATCTTTTCCTTTGCTGATGTTTCTCTGTGTCCTTTTGCTCTAATAGATCTTGGCCATGATCTCTGTGAGCCCTCCTACCAAATCTTTGAATCTAGGAGTGATCTTGGGAGTCCCTGACAGAACATCTCTAATATAAGCACTTAATAACAACAACAAAATATATATATAAAATGTGTATTTATATAACCACAATACCATTATCATACCTAAAAATATTCAGAATAATTGCTTAATATCATCAAATTTCAAGCCAGTGTTTATATTTCCAATTGTCTTATAAATGTTATAATCTTTTTTACAGTTTGTTTGAATTAAGGTTGAGATATTGCAACTGGTTGATACTTTTTCTTTTAAGTGACCATGTCTCATTCTATCACCCAGGCTGGAGTGCAGTGGCATAATCATAGCTCACTATAACCTCAAACTCCTGGTCTTGAGTGATCTTCCTGTCTCAGCCGCCCAAGTAGCTGGGAGTACCAGCACACACCACCACACCCAGCTAATTTTTTATTTTTTATAGAAACACGGTCTTGCAGTGTTGCTCAGGCTGGTCTTGAACTCCTGGTCTCAAATGGTCCTCCTGCCTAGGCCTCCCAAAGTGCTGGATTACAAGCATGAGCCACCATGCCTGGCCCTGATACTTCATTTAAGTCTCTCTTTAAGTTCATTTCTGTCTCTTTTTCTTTTATCCTTGAAATTAATTTTGTTGAAAACACTGGGTCATTTTTCCTGTATGGTTTCCCGCACTCTGGCTTTTGCTAATTATATTGCCATGGTGTAGTTTAATGTGTTGCTCTGTAAATTGGTAGTTGGATCTAGAGCCTTTTTGTATGAGTTTTTGAGCCTAATGCCTTCATGTATCCTGAGGATATGGCTTAATTTCCATTTGATTAATATTTGCCAAGCACATTGATGTGCTTGGATAAAAGGGGCTCTAACAGTAAATATCTTTGTTTTCATTAGCATGAGACTAGATCTTCTGACACTTGGAGTCTGACTCATCATACTTTAGAGAATCCAATCAAAAGTACATGGCTTAGTGTTAATTACCTGCCTTTCAGGTACCAACCCTGGCAGACATCCCTGAGCAAAAACTGGCTTTAATTATCTGGGGTTGGTACAGTGCCATTATGACTAGATATTATAATGTAGATGGAAATGTAGGTTTTTTTAAAAAAAATATATATATCTTATTAAGACTCTAAAAACTTAAAATAGAAGATGTCAGAACCCTACTAAAAACTGTAGATCCCAACATGCATTAATTTGCTATGCAACGAAATCCTTCAGTATTTCAGTAACAAAGTTCTAATTAATAAGTTACTAGATTCCTCTTAATACAACTCTATAGGAATAATCTAACAGCAAAGGTCCAATGTAGTTATCACAGGTCATTTTTGCAGATGTGCCTTTTTGAAATGGCTGGAGAATTGGGTATTTACTATACTTTTAGAATATAATTGTATCCTTTAAAAAATTTTATTTTTAATTGTGGTAAAATACATATAAGTTTGCCCTTGTAAACCAATCTCCAGAACTCTTTTCATCTAGCAAAACTAAAACTCTATACCCATTAAACAACAACTCCCTATTTTCCTACCTCCAACCTGTGGCAACAATTCTACTTTCTGTCTCTATAAATTCGACTACTCTAGGTACCTCATGTAAATGGAATCATACAGTATTTGTCTTTTTGTGACTTGCTTATTTCATGTAGCATAATGTCCCCAAGGTTCATCCATGTTGTAAAACGTATCAGAATTTCCTTCCTTTTTAAGGCTAAATAATATTCCGTTGCATGAATATACCCCATTTTGTTTATGCATTAATCCACTGATGGACAATTGGGTTGCCCTTACCCTTTGGCTATTGTGAATAATGTTGCTACAAACACGTGTGTACAAATATCTCTTTGAGACCTTGCTTTTATTAATAATTCTTTTGGGTTTCTACCCAGAAGTGGGATTGCTAGATCATATGATAATTCTGTTTAATTTTTTGAGAAACCACCATACTATTTTGCATAGTGGCTGCACCATTTTACATTCCCACTAACAGTGCACAAGGGTTCCAGTTTCTCCCCATGCTCTTCAACACTTGTTATTTTCTTTTTTTTTCGTAGTAGGCATCCTAATAGGTGAGAAATGGTATCTTGTGGTTTTGATTTGCATTTCTCTAATGATCAATGATGTTCAGCATTTTTTCATGTGCTTATTGGCCATTTGTATATCTTCTTTATATACTGCTTAGAATGAGAACTCACAGGAAATATTACAAAAATATACTTCATAGCCTGATGGGATGGCTCATGCCTGTAATCCCAGCACTTTGGGAGGCAGAGGCAGGAAGATTGCTTGAGGCCAGGAGTTCAGGGCCAGCCTGGGGAAAAAAGCAAGACAAAAAATTACCTGGGTGTGGTGGTGTGTGCCTGTAGTCCTAGCTACTTGGAAGACTGAGGCAGAAGGATCACTTGAGTCCCAGGAGTTCGGGGCCGCAGTGAGCTATGATGCTATGATTGCACTCCAGCCTGGGTGACAGAGTGAGACCGCATCTCCTAAAAAGAAAAAGAAGCTTCTTTTCTTTTACTCTCTCCCTCTGTCTTTTGGGCCCTGGTGGATATTATGTAACAAGAGCATCCATACCTGACCCATAATTCTTCCACCTCTTAATGTTTTTTTTTCCCCCTGGAGAATTTAATAAAGTTCAATAAAGCAAGGGAACTTTTTGCTACAGAAGTACTATGTGGGAGTTAAGACTTTGTAAATACATGACTGTTGAAATGACTGTAATCCAAGCCACTTGGAAGCTCAAGGCAGGAGGATTGCTTGAGCCCAGGAATTTGAGAATTTGAGGCCAGCCTAGGCAACATAGTGAGACCTGGTCTCAAAAAAAAAAAAAAAGAAAAAAAGAAAAGAAAGAAAGAAAGAAGAGATAATCAGAGGCCTCACCCAAGGTTATAAAGTTTTCTTCTTACTATTTATATTGCCATTATCCAGTAGTGCTAGAACCCAAAGGGTGGCCTCTCAGTAGATAGGTCATCTCAGCAGAGTGTTCAAAGTAGAGCTGTTTGGAAACGGGGAAGTGAGGGGCCTTGGGAACTCTTGCCATACAAGTAAGCTGGTTTCTTCAGTCAGCCAAGAATGATGGCCAAGGATAATGCAAAATTGAAACCAAGAAACGTGGTAGTGTAAACCTGTTTTAGCACACTGGTCCATACATTCCCTAGGTAAATAGTTTTGTGTCATATGACCTATTTCTCCTC
Source organism: Indri indri (assembly GCA_004363605.1). Taxonomy (NCBI): domain Eukaryota; kingdom Metazoa; phylum Chordata; class Mammalia; order Primates; family Indriidae; genus Indri; species Indri indri. The sequence continues at coordinate 10,070 of RJWJ010001652.1, read as the reverse complement.
TTTAAAAACGCCTAAATTTTAATATTGAGGTAAAACTCATATCACAGAGTTTTCTGAAAAGATATTTTAAAAGCATTCATATATAACAGAAATACTGATTCATTACTTTCTTAAGAAGGCCCACATCTCCCTGCTGACATTTCAGACTCTGTCTTCTTCACCTGTGTGTCTAAGGGGTGGTGTGTCTTTGTGGGGAATCTTCCACAGAGCCTCGGTTGTAAACATCTGATGACTCCAGTGGGCATGACACTGGTCGGGTGTGTACCCTTGGCCTTTAGAATTGGCCTCTACTCCTCTGAGCCTTTCAGTGAAGCAGCAAAGGGGAAAGTATAATGCTGTTTTTCTTTATAACATTGTCCTTATTTTTCTCTTCCTGTGTGTCATTTCCTTTTCTTTTTTTTCCCCCACTTTTTGAAGAATTTTATCTATGTGACTGCAGTATTTTTAAAAAAAAATTTGCAAAAGGCTTTTGTTTGATTTCTACTGGAAAAAACTGATTTTTGGAATTTATTAATGGATCCAGTCTCTTTAAAACTGTGAAGAAAATAAAGCAACTAATTTAAAAAGACGGCCACTGTGAAAAGGTATTAACAGTATTTGAGCTGAGATTTGAATAAGAAAGATACAGTGTAGTGGGAAGAGAATGAAAGTTGAGGCCAGACATTCTTGGGTCAAATCCTGGCTCTACTACTTAACTGACCATGTTTTCTTGGCCAGGCTACTTTGACTCACCCACCGTCAGTTTTTTCATCTATAAAACACAGGTAATAATGCTCAATGATAGGGCTATGAGGATTAAAATGGACATGGTTCTTTGACCTCCTTTTGCCATGGATCAGGAAGAGGGTCCTGGACCTGGCAAGCAGAGAACAGACTATGCTGTTATCCTCCTTGTTTTATCTGCCCCCAACTCCCAGTTTAATGCAGAACTTTGCTCATGAAAGGGACTCAATAAATACATACTGAATTTGATTTGAAAGTGAACAAGATAAATACAGAAGAGGAATGTTATTTAAACAGCTTATAAAAATGAGCTGGGCGTGGTGATGCATGCCTGTAGTCCCAGCTCCTTGTGAGGCCAAGGTGGGAAGATTGCTTGAGCCCAGGAGTTCAGGGCCAGCTTGGCAAATAGCAAGAACCCATCTCCCAAAAAATAAAAACAAAAAAATTAAAACCAATTTATAAAAATAAAAAAAAAATTTACCACAGAACTGTTGATAGAACCATGTCCTTGTGACTGCTTGTTTATGGTGAGAAATAGTAGTTTAAAATAATTTTATGTAGCTGCTTAATGCCAGGCTCTTTTTTTTTTTTTTTTTGAGACAGAGTCTCACTCTCTTGCCTGGGGTGAGTGCCGTGGTGTCAGCCTAGCTCACAGCAACCTCAAACTCCTGGGCTCAAGCAATCCTACTGTCTCAGCCTCCCGAGTAGCTGGGACTACAGGCATGCGCCACCATGCCCGGCTAATTTTTTTTCTATATACATTTTTAGCTGTCCAATTAATTTCTTTCTATTTTTGGTAGAAACGGGGTCTCGCTCTTGCTCAGGCTGGTCTCGAACTCCCGAGCTCAGAACGATCAGCCCGCCTCGGCCTCCCAGAGTGCTAGGATTACAGGCGTGAGCCACCGCGCCCGGCCTTAATGCCAGGCTCTTGAAATCATTTCTAAGGTTCAGACTAAACAATTTATTATTGTATTTCCAAAGGAACAACATTCTGAGCTGACACATAGGTTTGTTAGTTGTTAGAGGAAAAATTCAAGAAATTTAATTATTTATCATTAATTATTTATCATTACCATAATGCTATAAAACAGTGCAACAATCTTTATTTTTGTCTTTTCTGTTAAAGTTGTGGGGCTTTTTCAACCAAAAGTTTGTGTGTTATTTATTTTTTTATTTTTGATAGTCTACCTAAAATGCACTCCTCTTTCTGGCTATGATGTGTAAAATAACATTAATATAGTAGAAACGTGTATAGTTAGTACCCATACAAGAGGTTACTTTATAAATCTAAAAAAATTAAACATATAAAGATTATGCTGATTTATATTTTTCTTTTTATTTTCTTTCAATAACATTGGTTAGGGTAAGGATTTCTAAACAGACCTTGTTCTAGATTTCAGTATCTCATGATCTAATCAGAGGTCTCATGTAGAGATCAGCTGACTTCTTTTAAACAGGCTGCTTAACTCATGTGACAGAAAACTTGAACTCCCTAGGATTCTAATTGTCCCCTTAATTTCGATAGTATTTGTGAATATGCACTACTTTGTTCAAATTCAATACCCTAAAACATTTTTTGATATTAGAAATGATTTATCACCTGATAGTCTTTTTTCACATAATGAATTCTTTATTCCTTTTTAAAGACTAGTGTTCTATCATTGACAGATCACTAGCACAGAAGGAGTAGTTTAAAGTATTAAGCCCTTCAGTATCAGTTGAAGATTAATTGGAAATGAAAATCATAGCTTCCTAGCTATGAAAATTTCTGTAATTATTCAGCTTTGCTTCTCTGTTTTTTATAATCACTCAAAAAGAAGAGACAGTTTATTCAATTAAAAATATATTGAAATCAGAGGATATTTGGAGGAATAACGAAATACTTGTAACTTATGGTTCTGTCTACAAAGTTGCCTTGTTAATTTGGGAACATAAGAATGCACTCTATATTCCTTGGTATCTCATATTAGGATCACTTTGGAATATTTTTAGATCTGCTAAAGCCTGTGAAGACTGAAACAGAGATCAGGATTAAAGTTGATTTCATCTCCCACCTTGTCATTTTTGGGAAATAAAAAGAACTAGAAGAGCAAAATGCTTTCCTCCACCCTCTCTGGCTACTAGAACAGATCCACATTCTTATTTTTAAAAAAAGACAATAAAAAGGGTGTGTATATGTGTGTGTTCTATCATGGCTACTCAGTTAGCCAGGGCCTCTTGTGTTCTGCTTCTTTGCATTCTAATTCAAATATATTTTTCAGGAAAATGTAATGTGTAAAAGCAAGGCACAACTGTAATATGTTCAACTAGCTACAATTATCATAGACTATTTTTGGTTTTGCTTGTATAGTTATTTAGTGAATGAATCTAATCACCTTAATTTTTCTTAAAATGAGGCTCCAAAGATTACTTACCTTTTCCCTGGCCAACTCAGTCATGTGTTAGAGCTCAGCAATTCTAGTGTTCACTAACATGTTTGAAAAGAGATCAAGAAAGTGGTCCCTCCAGTGCTTTTCATTTTCTTTTGTTTTTGAGACTGGGTCTCCCTCTGATGCCCAGGCTAGAGTGCAATAGTGTGATCATAGCTCACTGCAGCCTCAAACTCCTGGGCTCAAGCAATCCTCCCACCCTAGCCACCTGAATAGCTGGGAGTAAAGACATGCATGCCACCAGACCCAGCTAATTTTTAAAAATTCTTTTGTAGAGACAGGGTCTCACAATGTTGCCCAGGCTGATCTTGAACTCCTGGCCTCAAGTGAGTTCAAGAACCACAATTAGGGCTGTTATAAGGGTCTGAACACAGCCATAAACTAAGGAAAAGATTCATCTATTTAATGGTTTGGGGATGGACTTTCAAATTCTCGCAGTTATGTCTTTTAAGATCTCATTTGCTTGATTAATATGCCTCAGTCCCTAGAATGTTGGGGAGTGGGACATGCTTTTCAAAATTAGGGATTGGAATGGATGGGGAAGGAATGCTGAGTGCTGAGAATGAGTTTTTCAGGAATGTCTAGGTGTGTCCTGGCTGCTAAAGGCCTTGCACACATACTTTTATATCGTTCAGTCTCTAATGCCACGCAGATGTCACTTTTTCCATTCCCTAGTTCTGAAACTTCTGAGCCATTGCTGCTATCATAGTGTATCGTAAATGAATTCACAGAGCTTGCTGTACCCACAGTTCCTTCTAAGGGTGACTGTACTTCCCCGACTTGGGACTCCTACTGAGAATTCAAATAATACAGCCAAGCTGACTGGACCAGAGGAGCCCTTGACCCAAAGATTGCTCACCCATAGGCTGGTGAGGGCCTTTTGATGTGGCCTCGTCTCAAAAGGGCAGACTAAACAGAGGCAGTAGTATTAAACAGAGCCATCAGATGTTCTGTTTTGGGAATTGCAGCTAAGGAGTGTAGAAAAGATAAACCAGAGAAGAGTGGTGTAGACACATTGACAGTAATGCCTCCATTAGCAGTGGTATATCAGAAAGGCCATGAATTCCTACTGCTGAGCTTCTGGGCCTGCCTTGCAACCAACACTATGCTTCAGTTATTGCCTCTGTGAGACTTGGCCCTTCTTTGGTTCCTCATTCTTTTGTTTCCCTTGTATTTTTAATATATGCCCTGCTTATCCTTCACATGAGTGAGCTTAAGTGAGTCTCAGCCCTTTGCAACCACAGGAGACCTTAGATGCCTGGAGGAGCCAGGAACAGGTAGGTGGTCCAAGGGCACCAGGGACCAGATTCACAATTTAGGGGCAAGGGATTAGGAACCTCTGGGCTTCAGGCTCTTAGCCTTAAGCTGCTACAACTTCTGTACTAAAGGATGAGTTTCACTTTTTTTTTTTTTAAAGTAGACTTTATTTTTAGAACAGTTTTAGGTTCACAGCAAAATTAAGCAGAAAGTACTGAGTTCCCATATACCTCTGCCCTCTCCCACAGTCTCACTTTTTATTTAAAAAAAAAAAAAAAAGATACAGCATGAACAGAAAATCAATGTTAGTGATATCAAAAGGATAAATTTTACCTTGTTGAGTTTTGGTGTAAGTGTGATGAAAAGGTTTTAGAATTTATAGCCAGTAGTTACGGTATCTGCCTCCCTTATCTACCTCATTGCTTCTGTTTTCTTATAATTATTGAAAACCTGCTCTAGCCCAGCATTCCTGTGTGTTTCAGTATGTTCAATATAGAGTTGTTAGAGTATGGATAACGTTGACTTCTCTTTATCCAAGCTCTGGGTATCTTCCTCCCTCTTCAGCAGCAGCAAAGAACTCAAGCCCACTCACAAAAAACATCCACTAGGAGCAGGAGTTCTATTCCCTCACAACTCAGGATTTCTTCCATGTGATGCCATGAGGAAAGCCAGGTAGAGTCACAGATACTTGGTTTATTTATGTTGGGAGAGAAAAAAATACAGACAGTGGGAGAAAAAAGAGATGGTTGCTATGTCCAAGAAGTTCTAAGCTCACAGACCCTGAGCACCCACTTTCATTTCTCTCCATGTGATCTTAGCCTGTGTCTTCCGTGCAGACACCGCCCTAGCTCTTTTCTCTCTTGTGATCACAAGGATATCACAACTGTCTAGCCACTTCCTCTTTATTAGGCCTGAGTCTCCAAGTATCATGCTGAGTGAGCCATGCTCTTGCTGAGTTACGGTCTTATCATCCTACTGATGTAGAATAATACTGATTATTTTCTGTTTCTACTAACAATGACTATATAAAATATGCCCAACATACATAACCACATGCTTATCCCTTTTCCTTGATGAAACAACTATTTCTTTCATCAATGACTATTTATTGAGTACCTACTATGTGCCAGTCCTTTCATGATCTGAGCTCCGGGAATCTCTCTGGCCTCTTCTCATTTCCTGCTGCAGTGATTCTAAACTACTTGTTATTCCTCACACATATTTCATCCTGTTAAACATCTTTATGCCTTTACTCATGTCTTTGTCTGGAACCTGCATCCCCCATTTGCCTGGTTAGCTTCCTATTTGTCCTTCTAGCCCCAATCCAAGTATCCCTTCCTTTCGGAAGCCACCGGGTGCCCCATTCCTTTGCCCAGGGTGGGCGAGGTTTGCCTCCACGGGGCTCTCATGGCATCTTGTGCATACCTCCGTCACAACACTTCCTTCGTCATATTGACAGTGTCTGTGTGAGTCCTTCTCATCAGCAGAACTTTGAAGGGAGGGACAACATCTTACTCATTTTTGTTTCTACAATTCTTAGAACATTGCATGGAATAGAATATACACGTAATGAATACATGTGCAACCAAACAGAATCAGTTATGGTATAAAGTCAGATATTAATAGAAAATCTTGTACAATCTCTAGGCAATTTTTGTTTGCATTAAAACTATTTTTCTTTTTTGTAGAGATACGGTCTTGCGATGTTGCCCAGGCTGGTCTCGAACTCCTGGCCTCAAGCAATCCTCCTGCTTTGGCCTCCCAAAATGTTGGGATTACAGGCGTGAGCCACCATGCCCAGCCCAAAACCTGTTTTTCATTTCTAGAAACCATTTGCCCAGATCTTCAACAAGGACATTCCTAGCATCTGTTGCAGCAATACGTCAATATGACTTATAGGCACACCACCTGGTTTTTATAAGTGCTGACTGGGATTTTGGCAATGTGGATAAATGTACTTGAACCTAATGCTAGTCCTAACCTCTGAAATCAGTTAGTGGACATGATTATGAAGACTGTGTACAATATCTTATAGATCTATTAGCTTTGATTCTGAGCAGGGAGGGGAGCCAGAGAGGGGCTCAGGGGTCAGGGGATCCTAGATCTTGTATGGGCTCTGGTCTGAACCAGCTTTGCTCTTAGAGCTTTAGTTTCCTTGTGAATGAGGTGTTTGGAACAGATCATCTTTAAACTCTCCTCTGATTCTGAGAATTTGCATTCTCTGAACAACTGTAGGGTTTGAAATAGGGGTTTCCTGGGTAGGTTAAAAGCTGAATATAAATAGATCAAATTGTAGATGATGTTGCTGAGGTTCTTTGAGTTTTAGCTAAAGACTTTGTAGTTGTTTGGCAATCAGGTTTCCATGGTGATTAATATTTAGTTCTTATTTCACACATGAAAAATCAAATAGACATGCTGTAGAAAATTAAAGCTGAATTTCTTTTCAGCTTTATTGAGGTATTATTGACAAATAAAACCTGTATATATTCAAGGTGGTGCTAGGTGAGGTTGTGGGGTTTGGGAGAAAGGAGACGGTATTGGTCAGAACAGTCACTTTCAGAGACCTCTTTACACAATCTTCACTTCCCTCACAGGTGCAAATAGGCCTTCTTTCACAGCTCTCTCTGACAAAGAAATAGTTTTTATCTCTACAGGAACAAAAATACAGACTAGTAGAGAAGAGCAAAGCCATGCTGAGATGGAGTCCAGGGCAAGGCCAGGCCCCCTGACCAGCTCTGGTCTTCCTTTCCCAGAGAGGCCTTACAGGGGTGTGACTCATTCATGACTGGGCAGAATGATAAATGTTCATGGCTGGGTGTGGTGGCTCATGCCTGTAACTCGAGCACTTTGGGAGGCGTAGGTGGGAGGATCGCTTGAGGCCAGGAGTTTGAGATTACAAATGTTCAAAATGCCATGGACTTTCAGCATTGTTCACAAAGAGTGGAAACCACAAATGATAATCTGTGAATTCCAAGCCACTATATTACGTGGGTATACAAATATATTTTATGAATATATATTAAACAAAAATTGGATCATACAGTGATAATGTTTTACAACTTGCTCTTTTTTAATTAACAGTATCTTTCCACATCAGTACATATAGACCTACCTTTTTTTTCAAGCATTCCATTGTATAGCTATACTACAATCTATTAACTATACATTTGACCCATGAACAACATGGGTGTGTACTGTGTGGGTCCATTATGTGCAGACTTTTTTCAATAAATATTAATATATTGGAACATTTTTTGGAGATTTGCAACAATTTGAAAAAAATCACAGATGAACTGTGTAGCATAGAAATATCAAAAAATTAAGAAAAAGGTATGTCATGAATTCATAAAATATGTGTAGATATTAATCTATTCTATCATTTATGATCATAAAATATATACAAATCTATAAAAAGTTAAAATTTATCAAAACTTACATAAGCATAGATAGTACATGATGCCATTTATGGTTTAAAGAAATGTAAACAAACATAAAGATGCAATATTAAATTGTAACTACATAAAATTAACTGTAGTACATACTGTACTACTGTAATAATTTTGTAGCCATCTCATGTTGCTATTGCAGTGTTGCCGGGTCTCCACTTAAAATGCCATGTGATGCTAATCACCTCCACCTGAGCAGTTCATCGCTCCAGTAAATTGCACATCACAGTAAAAAGTGATCTCTCAAGGTTTTCATGTATTTTTCATTGTGCTTAGTGCAATGCTGTAAACCTTGACTGACCTTCACATGGTACTCATGCGAAGTGCCATTAGTGATGCTGGAAGTGCTCCCAAGAAGCAGAGAAAAGTCATGACGTTATAAGAAAAAGTTGAATCGCTTGATACATTCTGTAGATTGAGGTCTGCGGCTGTGGTTGCCTACCATTTCAAGATAAAGGAATCCAGTATAAGGACCAATGTAAAAAAAGGAAAGGGAAATTTGTGAAGCTGTCACTGCAGCTATGCCAGCAGGCATGAAAACCTCGCACTTTTTGTAAAATACCTGTTTATATCATATAAAATGCAGCTTTTATGTAGGTGCAAGATTGCTATAAAAAAGGCATACCGGCTGGGCATGGTGGCTCACACCCATAATCCCAGGACTTTAGGAAGCCAAGGCAGAGGACTGCTTAAGGCCAGGAGTTTGAGGCCAGCCTGGACAACATAGTGAGACCCTGCCTCTAAAAAAAAAAAAAATTAAAACATTATCCAGGCGTGATGGCGTGCTCCTATAGTCCTAACTACTGGGGAAGCTGAGGTGGGAGGATCGCTTGAAGCCAGAAGTCTGAGGTTGCGGTGAGCTATGTTTGCACCACTGCACTACAAAGACCCTGTCTCATAAAATTAAAAAAAGCATAGCTATAGACTATAATATGAAAAAGTGAAGTCATTATATGACAATTTAAGTCAAAAGGAAGGTGAAGGATCTAAAAGTGAAGAATTTTATGCCATCAAATGATGATTTGATAATTTTAGAGGTTTTGCTTTAAAAATGTCAAGATAACAGAAGCAGCTTCTGCTGACCAAGAGGCAGCAGATGAGTTCCCAGATGCCATTAAGAAAATAATTGAGTAGAAAGGATATCTGCCTGCTCAGGTTTTTGTTTGTTTTGTTTTTGTTTTTTAAGAGAGTAGGCCTTGCTATATTGCCCAGGCTGGCCTTGAACTCCTGGACTCAAATGATCCTCTTGCCTCAGCCTCCCAAGTAGCTAGGACTACAGGTACATACCACTGTACCTAGTTGAACAGGTTTTTAATGCAGATGAAAATACCTTATTCTGGCCCTTTCTGTATGTCGGCAGCCATCAGGTAAGCCAAGATGGGTGCATTCAAGTACATTCAGGACCTATGGAGAAAGAAGCAGTCTGATGTGATGCGCTTTCTTCTGAGGGTCTGCTGCTGGCAATACCGCCAGCTCTCTGTGCTCCACAGGGCCCCCCCCGCCCCACCCGGCCGGAACAAGCACGCAGACTGGGATATGGGCCCAAGCAAGGTTATGTCATAGGTAGGATTCGTGTACGCCACGGTGGCTGCAAATGCCCAGTTCCTAAGTGTGCAACCTATGGCAAGCCTGTCCATCGTGGTGTTAACCAGCTAACGTTTGCTCGAAGCCTTCAGTCTGTTGCCCAGGATTGAGCCGGATGCCACTGTGGGCCTCTAAGAGTCCTGAATTCTGACTGGGTTGGTGAAGATTCCATGTACAGATTTTTTGAAGTTATCCTCACTGATCCATTTCATAAAGCTATCAGAAGAAATCCTGACACCCAGTGGATAACCAAACCAGGCCACAAGCATAGGGAGATGTGTGGTCCGACATCTGCAGGCCGTGAGAGCTGTGGCCTTGGAAAGGGCCGTAAGTTCCACCACACTATTGGTTCTTGCCATGCAGCTTGGAGAAGGCACAACACTCTCCAGCTCCACTGTTACTGCTAATATAAGTAATGGTTGTAAAATTCATACCTGCTAAACAATTTAGGATTGTCATGTCTGCTTAAAGGTGTTATTTGTCTGTTAAACTAGTCTGCAGATTGTTTCATGAATACTTTGTCAAATTATGAAGTTAAATGTGCAATAATGGTTGAAGACTGTACGTGATGGTGTATCTTGTTTCTAATAAGCTTTTTTTCTCTTTGCTTTATCTTTTTTTTTTTTTTTTT